>ARYC01003201.1:0-17876 GCA_000711775.1 Oxytricha trifallax | reverse complement strand
AAGCATCCTGCTAGAAAATAAAAGTTCTCACAGCACCATATTGACTACCTCTGTGACTCTAAGACTTTAAAGTATTGGGCACACTTTGCTCTAGACTAGCGAGCTGTAATGTTTCATCGCAAGTTTCCTGATATACGTATCTCTCCTTAGACTATAGCCAACATTTATAGAAGAAATGGTATTACTTTCAAGACTGTCAACAGAGTGAAGAGAGTGATTATTTTTACAGTGCCATTTTATAGTAATAATTTAAACTATATATATGATTAAATGCAGAGGGCTATTGACAATAACATCAAGTTTATACATGCAGATGAAGCTGTGTTTACTTTCAACACTTTTATTAATAAGTCATGGTATAAGAAGTATGATAATATAGAAGTTTATGACTAAAAAGTGAAGGTAGTCACCCATGCAATTTTAGCTGGTATAAGTGAAGATTCAGGCTTAGAGAGTTATGTGATTCACCCTCGCTCGATTAAGCGAGAGTAGTATATAGAGTTCTTACATAAGCTCAGAGAGAAGTATTGCAACCAAGAGATCATCCTGTTTGTTGATAACCTCTCAGTTCATAAGACTAAGGAGTCTAAGAAAGCTTATGAAGACCTAAATATAACTCCTATTTATAACGTTCCTTATAGTCCTTAATTTAATGGAATAGAATTCTACTGGAGTTAAATCAAGACTCACTACAAGAAGCTGCTGCTGTATCATCTTATGCATGACTTGCCTATCGATACAGTAGACTTGATTCAAAGCAACTGTAAGAGAGTAAGCGTGGATAAGACAACAGCTTGTGCGAGAGAAGGAAGAATGAATGTTTATAAATAAGTTTTAGATTTAAACGAATGAATATATTCACATATTAAATTGGCCCATAAAGGGGTTTGGCTTCTCTTTCTTCTCCTCTTCTTAAGGCTTGCTTGGACCCATATTTCTTCTCTTTGTGCCAGCTCCTGCATCTATGTTCATTTCTTCTAGCTTTTAGACATCTTTATAAAGTCTTTTGCTCACTTCATAAATAGTCTATGACTTTCTCTCTCTGTGAACCTTCGCATGCTCTTTCATTAGAATATACCAGTTCCAGGTTTCCCTACAAAGTTAAGAATCAAAGCTTACTAGAGAGGAATGGGTGCTTCTTAAGCTCAGCGAGCCAGGTCTCGCTTATTAGTATGCCTTGCTTCTTTTTATCTTCAGGAGAAATAGAGTAGCGCTTTTTGTGAGCTTCTTCAATGATCTCTCTGAGATTACTCTCTCTTAAAGCGCCAAGAACTCCAAAGAAGAAGCTCCTTTCTGGAAGCTTGTTAGAGAGTTGTTTCTTGGTAGGAAGATAAACTACCAACTCTTCATCTTTCATCGCATCCTCGTAGAGATTAGTGACTGAAATCTCTGGGTAGTTTGGTATATCTATCAACTTTATATCACTGTTTTTGAAGGCTTTCTTCTCATCGCAGAGTATAGCTTTTAAGAATGAAATTTTGGTACCTTCCATCGTTGGAAGGAAAACCCACTATAGTATATGATTAAGTATATGTCACATGCTTACCATGCTAAGTGAGGTATCGATAGAGATCTTCCTTGCTTCTAAATCTTGAGAATATTTCTTAAGCTTCAACCCTCTTCATTGCAGTACCTATAGATTCCATCCTTGTTCCTTCTCTTGTTATTGAATTTCAAATTTTAATATATAGAGTTCTGGATCCTACTGTTAAAAATCTTAGATTAAATATGGGCATCTTATAGGAGGTCAACCTGGTAAGGATACGTGGTGAAAGCTGGCAGAAGCTGTAACAAATTTCTGAGATGGAGCTCCATTTTTATCAATTTAGTTCCATTAAATTAGTACTAAATTTGTTTAAATTTAATTAGTACTGGTACTAAATTTGTTTAATTTTAATTGGTACCAATTTAATTGTACCAAAACTTAATTAGTACCTAGTTTTAAGCTAATGAAGTTTTAATGGAAAAGTTCCAAAATGGTTCAAAACCTAATTGGTACCAGTACCAACCTGAATTTATTCTCAGTTGGTACCAAAATTAAAAATATTAAGCATATAATTAGAAAATTTATAGTTATAAACTAAGTATAAATATGATGTCTAAGACCTAAGAATCAACCATTGTTGTTGCAGTGCCTGCTCCTATACAAAGTTAGTATAGCCAGTGAGGTTTTTACTTATTAATAATAGAAATTTAAATTTGAATTTAAACATGGCGGCTAACTTAAATCGTAAGGCAGTTTCTCTTGGAACAGGTTAATCATTGCTCAACTTTGGCTCCTCCAAGAAACCAAGAGTAATTTATATTGAAAAGGAGGTAGAGCTAAGAGCTCTAGAGTTTGAAGCTGAGGTCTTTTAAATTTAAGTTTAAAGCAAGAAGTAAAGTGCAGAGATGGGAGTTTAAACATAAGTTGAATTGGTTGAGGAAGATAAGGAACAGCAACCAATAGAAAAAATTAAAACCTTTTAATGTGAAGACTGCTAAAATATCTTCTCAACTTAGTCCAGCTTGAAGAGACACATCAAAGAGGTACACTCTTGTAGAGCTAAGATCTACTTCAAGCATGATAAAGTAGATGGTAGATATTGATGCACTACCTGCATGAAAGTCTTATACGCACTCAGCTAAAGTAAAGAGACATATGCAAAAGCATCAACTAAGCGAATTCCTGATTAAAGATGAGGAAACTTAAAAGCTTGTACCTGCTAAAAGAAAAAATAACTCTCTTGATTCACAAATAGAGCAGTAGGAGAGACTTAAGAGATAGAAGCGGTTTGAGTCAATGAACCAACCAGCAAATGGTATATATATTGCATGCTTATAAGAGAGAGCAATGTATATACCTGCATTAAATGCAGTCGACATAAGCAGCTGTATTGAAAACTACTTGAATATTGACGTACCTAACAAGGTAAAACTTATAGTTGTTGATGAATTCGCATACAAGGTATATCCATTCAAGTATCTCATTAAGAACGAGCAATATTAAAATGAGTTTGCAAATGAATACATAGTACTGAGAGAGGCTTAGAAAAGAATAATGCAAGAACTTAGCTAAGCTCGACGGAGTTATACTTGGTCATGGTTTTATTGCATTGAGACTCAAGAAGTTTGAAATGACTCTAAGAGATTATCGCTACCATAATAGATATCCTGATGATTTGAATGAGATACTCACAGATATGACTAAGGGTGTGAAAGAGCTCCATGATCTAGGGTATGGTCATAGAGATTTGAAGCCAGAAAATGTAATGCTAAATCTCTGCCCTTTAGAAGTAGTAGTCATAGGATTTCAACAGAGCAATAAGACAAGAGATAGTGACTTTAGCTAAGGTTTTAGGCACTCCAGGATACTTCCCTATAAGAGAGAAATGGACAAATGGCTCTGTGTAATGGGATGTTTGGGCGGTAGCTGCAATTATCTTAGAGTGCGATATGGAAAGTATGTCATACTTGGAACAAAACATGAGAAATAATCAATAAGTTTGGCTGCTAAACATATTAAGCAAGATGAAATATGCAATGAAATTAAGAAGATAGTTGAGATGGTCATTGTAAAAGCTCCAGCATATCCACGATAATCATTGGATGATATACTAGAACAACTACAGACTGCTAAATTCAAGAGGTATCACAAAGATAAGCATATAAAATTTGTTTGAATTAAGTACAGTAATACTCATTAAATATTCATTCAATTCATAAAAAACATGCGTTTTCTCTACTAACCCCAATAAGACCCCAACTATACCCTACAAATCAAAGCACTTATAAACCTCACTAAGGGGTTTTGGGGTTTTGATTGCTTGAGGGGTATATCAAAGGCACCTCAATACATCAGCACCTGAACTTTCTTAGAGATATTCCATATTACCTCTTCTCTGACTAATTAATAATTGAATATTTCTATTTATTTAATTATTAATTAAATATATACTTCTAATCTAAAATGTTTTAAGAAGTAAAGCAGAAAGACAAAAATAGACAAATAAATAGATTTTTAATGTCTTTGAACATTTAAAAGATTATTCATGACAATTATTATATAATCTATTTTTCATTTTTCAAATAAATAAAAACATCACAAAATTTAAAAAACATCAATTTTTGATGGAATATTTTTTAAAAGTTAAATATTTATGAAGAATTTTATTTTAAAAATATTGACTTTAAGAATTCATAATTTTCTTATAATTACTAAAAAAAGTAATCTAGTTTATAAAATAATTCCTACACAATTTATTTGGTAAAAAAGTATAATTCATTAATATATTTTTCTATGATTCTCTGCATGTCTATTTTATACATTTCTCTTCAACTTTAAATAGTTTGATGCCAGGATGAATCGTACCAATAATTAATATTAATAATAATATTATTAAATTTTAGATTATTTATTTATGTATAGTAAATAATAAATTATCAATGTAAGTTTATAGTGATTGTATATAATGTAAAAATTATAGTGGCTAAAGAGAAGTTTTGGCATTTAAAAAAAATTAAAATAATTCACTATATATATATTTTTATAAAATATTTTAGAACTATTTTTATGTTTCATTTTTATGTTTGAAATTGTGCCAAGCTTAATAGTAATGCATTAAAATTAATAATATTTATGATACTACATATTAATCATGAAATTCAAATATAATTTAATGCAGACACTTGCGCTAGATGATAAATAAAATCGCTTTACAATTTAAATAATTATAAAAATAACATATATCTCTATAAGATGTGATGAGGGGTATTTTTTATATGAAAGCTATTAAAATACCTATTGTACTCCAAGCTGTAACTTGATTGCTAATTCTGAGTATACAAAGTTCAGAACTAATGATCTTCAAAATATCATTTATTTTTATCTATTTTTAATAAAAAAAACACAATAATGAGTTTATATTTACATTAAAATGGAGTGTGCTAGGAACTTGAATTTAATCTATCGACTTATAATAATTTATTTTATATTAATTATAAATTAAATACACGATAAATTAGATCTATCAAATATTGATGATTTGCAGAAATCCATTATTTATTCATGATAATAGTAAAAAAAATCTCTTAATATAAATAATTTGATTTTTATAATCATAATGTTTTCAATAATCTTATGATGTTTTAGTATTTATAAATTTAATTTGTAATTACTTTATTATATGATTAAACATTAAATTATTTGTTTTTTTCTTACAATTTAATTAATTCAAATTAACTAAAATAATACTTTATTTAAATTAAATTTAAACTTTAAACAGTTCTGCTTGTTATAAACACTTAGATTCAGAGTCAAAATGTGTATAATGTGCAAACGGTTATATAGAGTTAAATTTTAATTTTAATATTAATTACAGTTCTGTAATTTAAAATATTTTTCATTTAATTTGTTGGTTACTACTAATCTGATCCTCTAACTTTGTCTGATGACTGTTCCTTAAAATAAATGGATGATCCTGATATAGTAACAATTCAATTAACTAATGAAAATAAAAATATATTTTAGATAGTAGATTAAATTATACTTTTAACGTTTTTTATCAACCTTTTTAATTAACTGCTAAAATAATTAATATTTTTGGTTTATTATTTTGTCTTTTTTGAAGTTCATTATTTTATTTAGAAAGCTATTCTGCTAAAAATATACAAATTATATATAAATTATTATTAAATAAATCCAGAATAAGTTTTTTAAGGATTTTTTTTCTATTATTGTAGGAATACATTTGATTTGGGAAAATAAATAATAAATTAATTAATTAAATATTAAATTCGTGGCAGTTAACTTTCGGAAAACCTAGACAATATGGTACTTGTTTGATAGAGAATTAAAAATCAGCTGGACTTTACTATTGGCGGTATGCCTCTATCGCATTCCTCAAGCGAGTTAACTCGACTTTAATTTGAGCATTAAAAACAACTAAACAAATCACCAAAAATTAAAGTCGAGTTAACTCGCTTCAGGAATGCGATAGAGGGGTACCGCCAATTGTAAAGTCCAGCTGATTTTTAATTTTCTATCTAACAAGCACCATATTGTCTAGGTTTCCAGAAAGTTAACAGCCACGAATTAAAATATTTAATTAATTAATTTATTATTTATTTTCCCAAATCAAATGTATTCCTACAATAATAAGATATTGTATAAAACATTTAAACTCATTTAATATTTACTTATTTTCAACTTTTCCTAATCTCTATAAAATAAATTATTATATATATATATTTAATATATAATGACAGAACGATACTTGAAAATACAACCAAATTTTATAACTTGTTAGGTGCAATTCAGCAAGCTTTTCTGAATCCAATCAATATCAAACTAAAAAAGTTGTCATAGAACTAATAGATGAAATAGGGACTCAATCGCCTCCATTGTATTACGTTATGCAATCAGATCTGATTGGGGTTTCTATGTACCAATAAGGCCTTATTTTCTGGAATTCTGGCTTACAGCTAAAAAATTATAATTATTTAAGTTATGTGAAACTCATTCAAAATATTTAAAGATTGTAAAATTGAAAAAGAATCAATGATTGAATATAATTTACTAACTTAATAATTTATTTATAATTTAAGCTAACCATAAAGTAAAATTAATCAAATTTATTATCGAAACATCTAATTATCTATAGAACTACGGACGGAAAGCAAGCAAAGATAATCAATAAAATTGGACCTAAATTCTAAATATAAGTTGCAAGATCTTTGATACTTGAAAATATTTGGATTGATTCTATTGATTCTGTATATTTAAGTGTATAATATTTTTATTATGTATTTTAATGCAAAATTACTTTAAATAAGTACATTATTATAGTCGATGATACTGGACTTCACCTTAGTGAAGAATTTTTTCATTTCTATTTATTATTTTTATTAAAATTAATTATTACAAAAAGTCAATCTTTTTAGAATTTCAAATTAAAGCTAAAAAAAATAGCTAAGTTAAATTATTCAAGAATAAAAATGATTATTCATTAATGTAATAAAATCATTATTGTGGGATTGCATTACGATTATATTTTAATATCATAAAGTTTCATCTATTTTAATTAACCCTTAAAAAGTCTGTATAAATAATAAGTTAAATAACTCATTATAAAGAAGACTGAAAATAATCCAGTTTATAATTTTAGATTAACTAATTCCAAACTTCTAAGATAATTATGAAAGAAATTTATATCGCCATTAAACTTGAACTATATATTATGTTAGTTTCCTCAAATCGATTGATATAAAAATAATAACCTGAAAAATTTAAATAAAGAGACTTAACAGTGCAGCTATTAAACAACCAACATTAATGGTTAAGGATTTTACTGTACTGTAAATCTGGAAGAAAAACAAGTAACTTAATTTAAGTTATATATAATTAATAATTTTATAATAAAACTGTTTCATTGTAAGCAAGAAATATAAATGTCTAAATATATAACTAGGTCTTAAGTGTGCCCTTATAAACCACAAAATTCTATAATAATAATATCATATTTATTTGTTGAAATATTTAATTAAATTCTATGTTTAAAGTCATAAATTAGGATTAATCTGACAACTCACGGCAATCTCTATTTTTAAATGTTAGTACATTTAAGCATTCTAGAGATTAACTTCTTATATAAATCATAAAACATATATAAGCTGACAAGTCTCACAGTAAATTTTCAAAGAATTATTCCAGTTTCCATTTTTAAATTTAAATTAATTTATTAATATATAAATATATAGAACGTGAAACTTACCAATATATACTATGAGTTAGGAGCTGTGATTAGTTTACCTTAACTTACAGACTATAATGTTACTATAGAAAATTCTGAGTTTGACTCTATCAATACCTGTGGATCTGTAGTGGGCAGTGGTTTCCATTGGTCCTCCTATGACTCTGACTTTTTACAATAAAGTTTACAAGAAAACTCACAAAAATTTGAATAACGTAACTCTATATAGAACTTAATATAATTATTTGTTCCGTGTTTAAATGACAAAATGGTATAATCATAAAGATAAATATCACATTTTACCTTAAATTCTGAAATAAATACAGACATAATATTGATATATGAAACTTTTACTTAGAATTGTACAATACGATAAGAACAAAAACTTAAAGTTTCAGATAAAACATAACAATCATAAATAACGTTTTCACAAATTTCTAAAACCTAAAAAAAGAGAAAAATTATCTTTCTAATAAACATATTGATGATATATATTTATAGTATTAATTTATCGGGTTTTTACTAAATTTTATATGAATAAATTTATAACAAAGATAACGAAGATCTTAATAATATTCCTGAGGACTCAGATATGTATCAATTTGTTGACCAAAACGCTTAAAATATAGGATTGATTAATAATTATAAATATTCTTATGTAAAATAAATATTAAAAAAATCAATAATTGATCGTAGATCTCTTTGAATTCAGTGGGAATTTAACATTTCAAAATAATGAAATATCAAGTTTTATATAGAAATTTGAAAGTTGCCTAACATTTGATGATATTTACAAAAAATAAGGAAATATATATATTTATAGTTTGATCTTTGTAAATAAATTGGAGACATGGATATGATAACATATAACAAAAAATAAGTTTTTCAGTTGTTCCACTTGATAAACTAATTTTTTTATAGATCTATTTATTAAATTATAAATAATTTA
Source organism: Oxytricha trifallax (assembly GCA_000711775.1). NCBI lineage: Eukaryota > Ciliophora > Spirotrichea > Sporadotrichida > Oxytrichidae > Oxytricha > Oxytricha trifallax. Next base: position 9,197 of record ARYC01003201.1, on the reverse strand, counting down.
TGTTTTGATTTAATTTTCTTATCAAATTTTATGGAAAAAAATTATTCTTTCAAATTATCGAAGGTTAGATAAAAATGTTCATATATCTTCTGATATTTCAAACTTTATTTCTTAACTAGCTAGAACTTATTTTTTTATTTTATTTTTAAAAAATTATACTTATTAAAATTTCAATATTTATTTTTCTAAAATTGATTTAAATAAAACCATGTTTATTTATCTATTGACAATTATTTCACATTTTCTTATATAAATTATTGATAAATCTATAGAGACTTCAAACTGCGATAGTCTCAATAGTTAATAACAAATTTTATAAGATTTCAATTTCAAGTGCTATAGTGTCCTTAATATCTATGTCTGAGATTGACTTGACATAGCAATATTTTACTATGAAAGAGAATTTTTAAATTAATTTATATATAAAACTTGCATTTTAATTATTTATGTATAAATTCATTCAATACAATTCTTCCTTGGTATGGTAATTAGATTTAAATTTAATTGTTATTCTTTGAATTAAAGTTAGTAATTTATTAAAATAAAATTTAGAAAATAAATTAAATTTTAAAAACTAGTTTGTATGGAACAGGAATATTAAAGCTTCATAGATATTACATTACTTTTTTTGTTGACAGTTCTATATAAAATTAGGACATTTCTCCTCTGCTAGAATCTTAATTGAATTGCTCTGCAAATATAAATATTGCATACAATTCTTTCAAGAGTATTGTAGGTTGTCAAGTGGTTGAAACTACATTCACAGTTAATTATATTAAATAATTAATGGAATTCTATAGCTTTTTATCACTAATATTAAAAATAGTAATAAAAAACTCCAACTAGATTTTAAATATAAATAAATCAATGAAAAAATTTAAAGTTCATATATATTATAATTTAATTTTTGATTGTTTGGCATAAGTTGTGATAAATAAGAGCATGAAATATCTTTATACCAGCCTGACGTTCCAGCAACTGAAGATTTTTAATTTTTGTATTAATTCAATAGAACATAATTTACAACTATGACTGGGGAATCTCTTACTAATCACTTATATTTTAAGTATAAAATTAATTAATGATGATTATTATTATCATATTTATATTTATAGTTTATACTTCAAGAAAATTTAAATCCCTAAATATAATTTCATTTTCAATTTGGAATCTTATTTTAATTTATATATTTATTATTAGTTTATTCAATAATTTAATTAAATTAAATATTTTTGTTTTTTCTCATTTAAATATTAATGTTTTATATTGACAGTACATAGTTAGCCAATTATTACACAGATATAGATTCAATTTTATATCTTATTTTAATGTATATAAATTGATATTTTTATATTTATATATATATATATATATATATATATATATTAACGATTCAAAAAATTTGAGAATAATTCTACAGAATAATACATATGAAGAGGTTTTTGCAGGTGTTTCAACTTCATCAGATTTTGGTAGTGTTTTAATGGGATGTATAATTAATTTTTAAAATGTCATGGCTACCTAGATTAAAGATGAGAAACATATAATAAATTTATTAGTAATTTTTTAAAAAATAAATCATTATTAAATTAAGATTAATGATACCAATATACTTATATAAATCTATATTTAAAAATTAAAATTGAAGCAAATTCTTATAAAAAAATTGATAGTCTAAAATTCAAAATTATTTTATTAAGAAAAAAATTATAAAGTTTCATTATAATCCTCAAAAAGAATTAATAGTTTTTACCAATATAACATTCTCAAATCTTAAATAAGATTAAATAGAAATGTTTTATAAATAAATATTTAAAAAAAGATTAAAATTACTTAATTATATAAATTTATAAAATATCAATTCAATGAGAACTTCTTAAATGTCGGTTAATTTACTTTTGAACAGATGAATCTGTTGTACACCACTATAATGGGAAAAAATCACACATTTCAAAAATTAGATATCAAATATTTAAATTCTTTTTATTTTAATATTAAATAATAAATAGGGGGAATTTTTTGCCCTTTTGCAGATATCCCCAAACATTAATAATAATTATATATGCCAAAATTAGAAAAGTAACATACAAATCACATTTAAAATCTTACCCCTTCCCATATATATTAAAAACCTATTTTTATCAAGATAAGAAAGTTAACAGATGTTGCAAAAGTAAAAATTTTCATAAAAATTGATATGAATTTTTAAGATTGATTAAAATTTCTTTTTTTATTAATGGGACAGGAAATTAATCCCTTCCAGTGTTAATTATAATTTTATAAATTTCTCCATTTGTTATAATTTAAATTATATTGGAGTAAAAATATATTTGTTTTAGATATTTCCTTTCAAATTGTTTTATAATAATGCTTTAATTAAAGTTATAATTGATTTGATACTCGATTAATTTGAAAGATTTATAAAAAATATATACCACAAAAAAAGCTGAATTTTAAATAATTTTGAATTTATCTGAAGTTTTTTTAAAAAAAGTTTTATCATCTATGATTTATTATTAATAATTTGATAAAGTTATCTATATTAATAAATTTTGTTAAAATTAAAAGAAACTTAGCTCTTATATTTGAAATTTTAATTTATTGTGCATAATTTATATCATGTAGAATTATTCATGGCATCGAGCAAATTTAATTAGATTTTAATTATAGTTTGAAATTGTAAGCCACTAGATTTTATAGTATAGCTTTTATGATTCTTTGTTGTAATAAAAAGTCTTTATTTTACAATAATACTTTCTTTAATATTTTAAATAAGTTAAATCTATTAGGTGTGGCAAACCTTTCTTTATGATTAATTCAGAATTAAAATATTCTATTTGTGAAATTATTCTAGCAATATTCTTTATTTATTTTAGTATATCGTTAATACTACCAATCCTCAAGTATTTAGTTTATAATATGCGAGAGAATAGGATTCGTATAAATTTAATTATTATTCTTTTTAGTTAATAATAATAATAAAGTTCATTAAATAAAAATAATAAAATTAATATATTTAGTATCTTCCTGCAACTTCTTCATTTAGCACTACATTATCCTTATTTTAAAATATTAGCAGTTGTTGCTTGATTATTAAAGATATACTTTATTTTGATTCTTTAATTTTATTTAAGATATATAATTTCAGTAAAAATTAATATCTTTTTTAGCCATATTTATAAAAATAAATTTAGTCAAGAGGTAAGATCATTTATTAAGCTTAATTAATTTGTATATTTACTGGAATTTTTTCACTGAGTGAATTATATATATATAATTTGTTGTCATTATCTCATTTTTATTTTAATTGTATTTATTGCTATACTAGTTTCTTTATGATTCATTTAATTTTCTAGATTTAAGTATTAATATTATATTGCTAAAATAGATAAAAATAGGAAATTGTATAAATTAATCAAAATTAGTTTTATTTAATTAATTTTAACCAACTTTACTTTTCGTTTGTATTCGATCACTTATAGGTGATTGTTGTAATTTTAACGATTTTTATCAAGAATTACTGATTTTAAAGCAGGATCTTCGAATTTTTCATCTGATTTACTAGTTTAGTTCCCAATAGTCATTTTCACTGTCCAACTTTTAAAATGATTGGCAATCATTGAAATCTTTGACCAAATTCTCGTGATTGAGAGTGGAATCATCATAAATGATCAATATCTCGTTGCTTGATGAGTGTTGGGTGAAATTCAGGACCTTATCGTATTCTCCATGTTTTAAAACCACCAGCTCAGCAACTTTCAAGTCCTGCTCGACTGTTTGACACCAAATTTGGTCGTTTTATTGGAGGAGGAGCCAAAATGATGATTTGAATGAGCGAAAATGAGAGAGGTTTTTGGATTTTTGGTTTGATTAGTTAAAATTAAAACTTAAAAGTGTGATATGTAATAAGGGGGCTTTTAATCAATAAATTTGAGGATTAAAATGCTGTTTCAGTATGTATTGGTGTCTTCTATAGCCCCTGCACTTCAACTCATCGCATTTCAGCCCAACTTCACACAAAGCCATGCTTGATGGTGCTGCACCACTGCTTCACGCTGAAAGCCCAGAGCTTGTTGACGTCTGTCTTGGTCATTGCCTTCAGAATCTGCGAGAGCCGCTTCACCAGGTGGATCCTATGAAAAGTTAGGTATAGTATGCTTACTTGCTGTCAGCTTGCTCCTAGCGGAGGTGCCTCTTGATGTATGAGAACAACTGCTCGATGGGGTTAAGCCAGGGTGAGTACTCTGCATTGAAGAGGACAGTGACCTTGAACTTCCTCGCAGTCTCCAGCACCTCTGAATACTTGTGAATGACTGCGTTGTCCATGAGCAGCACGATTTTTTTATGGGCGAGATCTTTGTCTGTGCGCAGCTGGCGCAGGGTGTGATAGAGGAAGTTCTCGAACAGCACGGCATCGAAGGCCCCCTCAATGATTTGACTAGAGATCAGCTGGTCCTTGGTGATGGCTGCCACAAAGCTCATCGAAAATTGCTATCTCTTAGTGGATTCCTTGGTGATTGAGAGATTTCTAGCCATAATGCCATAAGTCCCCAACCTCTAGCTGACTTGCTGTCATACAACTGCAATGGGAGTATAATGTAATGATGGTTATGCATCGATGTTACCAGAATCAGCTATGGGTGCTTAGTCGTTTCTCTAGTTGGGTATACTTAGCTTGGTATAAACTAAAGTAGTATAAAACCATGAAGCTATAGCTTACCTTCCTATTCCTTCACTGTGACTATACTGCTGCTCTCTGCCCTGCTTGACAGCTGCAAGCGTCTAGGTGTAATACCTATCTAGTTTTCATGGGCTGTTACATTGATCATCTCACTACCCTTACGCTTACTTGATTGCAGCTTGAGGTTGGCTAGGTTCTGAACTAATGGAGTAAGAGTGGAAGCCAATTTCAGAGGGGTTTATGGTTGACTTACAGGCTTCTTGGAAGAGCTCTATATTCTAAACGCGTTGAAGTGCTTCTGCAGGGATGTGTATTAAGCACTGCCCTCTGGGGCTTCCAAGATAGGTGACAGCTGAGTATTCCTATATTTATCGCTGCACTTGACAGGGGTGGCAGCAATGCTCTGCTCCCTACTATCAAAGGTATGCTATGCTTAGGTGGAAGTTTTCCTCCATAACTTAGGAAATATCGATTTCGAGTTTGGCCTTGGAATCTTCGATGGAACAATTCCAGATCCAGACATTATTCGTTCAGTATTTCTAACATGGCCTTCTTAACTTGGATAAAATCCTTCCCCATCTAGACTACCGATTCTTGATCTGCTGACGACGCTGTACTGAATCAGTTAAGCAAAGATAGCAATACTTACCTACTGGTTCCCGGAGTTGCTTGGAGTCTCAGATTTTCAGGTTTCAGGTTATTTTCATCTTGAGTTGCAGCTGGACTTTACAAAATGGCCATGTTTGATCCATTCATTTGATCCTGCTACTTAACGCCAGTGATATTCGACATACGTGTTTCTCTGTTGGGGTAGCCAGACAGCATTTCACCATACTCAAAGACATCGTCGGTGACGAGGACTTCGGTCTTACCAATTGCAGGTGTCAGGGAGGAGTCGATTACACGATTTTCCTAGTGAAGAGCAGTTGAATTGAAACTCCATTATTTTGTAGGCATGTAATCGCTTCTGAAGTTTGATTCATCAACTGAAATAATTACAGCATCTTCCAAGAATAGCTGAGCAAGCAGTCTTGACACCCAAAGCCTCTTATCGTTGAATGATGGATCCCTATACTTAGCGTTGGCGTTCTGGGCTTTGCCATATCTCAAATGGAAACTTTCCTTTAGTACTTTCAAGAGAGTAGCAACGCAAGGCACTGCGAGGTTCTTAAATTCTTATTCTTTACACTGCATTTCAAGCAGGTTATGATGAAGGCGCCAGCCAGTGATCTTGTAGATGCCCTGCTGTTAGATTACTGTCGCAATAGCCTTCAGCAACAACGGGTTGCTCCTGGTATTCTTCCTCCCATTCTTCAGCTTTGGCTTTGGATTAAGCACTCTGTGCTCCACCTCCAACTTGAACTTTTCAATTGCTTTGTAAACAAATCGTCGATCCACACCCATCTAAAGAGCAATGTCCTTGGGCTTCATGCCTTCCACCTTGTAATGTTGTACTACAGAGATTTTTTTCAATGCCAGCTTCGCATCTCTGCGTTTAAGGTATGGATTCTTTGATGATCCGTTCATTACTTGATAGTTTGAATGATTTCGATTGAGAAAATCGATACTCCCATCCTGCTCTCTCATGAAGTCTTGAAGACCCTGCCAAAGCTCATCACGATACTTGATCTGCAGGTTCTTGGGCATTACATTATGGTTTCCTTATGTTGAAGACTATGATGGCTTTCTAATCATTCGAAGGAACTGTTCGAGGCCATAACATAGCTGGTCGTCATGCCAAACTCTCAATATCTACTAAGGATGATACTGCTCATTTAACATTCTCCAAGGGCAGTCTGATGATTTGCCCACCTAGTATGCCCATTGTTGATGGTGGCACCTACCCATTGTTGAGGAGAGTACCCGAGGTGTAAGTGAGCTTCGCTGGTTTAGGATTCGAGGGGAAGTTAGTGCCTAGCACGACTGATGTCCACTTTAGTATAGTCTTTTGCTAGGGCTTCAACGTACTTTGCTTGATCTCCTCAAGTTGCTGATTGCATAAAAATCCATAGTTCAGTATTGAATGCGAAGAAAAGCTCTACTAAGAGTGTGAATTAATTGACTATTGATCACTACCTGTATACTGTGAAAGTGATTCCATGTACAGGAGGGTTTCGGGGTTTTGATATAAATTATAATATGAACTTATATACTAGTAATTAAAAATCAGTAGTATTGATATAGCTATGATATATAAGCGATTAATTATTTAACATACTTAACTTAAATTTCAATATTACACCTATTGCTGGGTAGATGCCGCAACCCATCATCATTGCGGCTGGCCATTGACGATTTTAGCCATGATTGCCCAATATTCATCGGATTGCTGGAGTGGTCAGCGAATTGAGTGGAAATTTTGTGATTTGGAACTTAGTTATAAAAATTGAATTCAGATTTTAGATTTTAACTATAAATTATTTAGCATACCCCTCTTATCTACTCATAAACCTCATTATACCCCCAACCTCTCACATTACTCCCTTTAATCACTCATCACTCTATTTAATCATTTCAAATTCATTCAATCTCACTCAATCAACTATCAGGGTTTTGGGGTTTGGGAGTTTTGTTGGCTTTGCCAACCATATTTTTGAACCCCCTCAGATCGGTAGGTCGGTGGCCCCAATTTCTGATCTGTGGCCACTTTTCAGGGACCTCCTCATTTCCCCCGGATGCACCATGAGGTCCAACCTTGAGTCTCAGATCGACCCCAAACCACTCCCAGTCGTCTAGAAATCCAAGCCTCACTACAGAAACATAAAAAAAGTTGGTTTTAGAGTTGAGGAACCGCGGATTTAGAGGGGGGGTCGAATTATTTTCAATTCCAAGTTTGAAAGTGCCTATGCTATCTCTAACGGATTATAGAGTATGACTTGTATGATTTTACAAAAATTATTTTCCAATCTCCTCCCCATCCCACCATCCCAACCCAAACATCGCTAAAACACTCTAGATCGACGAGATAGAAGGAAAGAAGCCGATTGGTGGTGGGAGTGGCTATATCCCATCTTGAAATGTCAGGGAGGTCGTAACGGCCTTTTTGGCCTTGAAATTTTCAAAAAAGTGCCTCCTCCTTACCCCTTGAGTCAAGCCCAGCTCACGCCCATGTGATATCTATGGTAGCTAATTGATCATTATCATTGATAATAGTGTTTATTACTAATAACAAGTAATTATACGACAGTTCAAGTAATAGGAGGGGTGGTAGGCTTCAAATACCCGGCAAATGGGTGCTTATTTGGACTTATTTGGCCTTAAGACCTAGAATACGGAACTTTTCCGGAACAGCACTTTGGCTTGGCTAACTTTATGACCCCTCCTCTTGAATTTCGGAGATTTTGTTAGGATAACTAGGTATTGGTGCTGTTGATAAGAAAATAACATTAGGATATGGTAGTGATGATAGAGTAAGCCTAGAGGGCAGTAGACCAGCTCAAAAGTCGGGCTTTGCTTGGATTTTAAGGTTAAAGTGAAGATTATTACTTAAAATTAATACTATAACTATTCAAACATGCCTCGCTGAGGCTCGATTGCTTTCAAGCCACCCTTCCCCAGTGCAATAAACACCAGAGATTGGCTGCTCTGGCTAGAGGACTTCTCGACAGATAAATATGGTTGTCAGAGTCAGGTCATAGCCACTCACAAACCCTAAAGACTTAAACTATGAAGTAAACAAACAACTATATCACTGTGAGCCATGTATAAACCTAGCCACCACTTAGCTTGGGCAACGAAGAAACGAAGTTTAAAACTAACAACAAGCAACACAAGAAGTAACTCGTAACACGTGAGCTGCTGAAGAGATCTCACCTGCTGATGACCTATTGTAGTAGAAGAAGTTAAGAATATGAATAGTACTACCAATCCCTGGAACATTTCCTTTACTTTAAGTAAAAGTTGCTTTTAAGTTAGCTAAACTCAGACCAGCCTTTTAGTTCCACCCCAAAGCTCTTACTTGTAGTACCAGCAACAGCTCTGCAAAGCCCTCGGCGAGGATACAGCCTGAGAGGTTTTACGCCACTTCGGCCTTCAGGGTATGTACCCCAGCCCTTGAAGTGAGAGTCTCTTACAGAGCTTAGGATTGCTGGGTTTTTAAGTCAAATCTTAAGTTAAGGTTTGCAAGTAAGTCAAATTTTCTATAAGTTGCTCAAAAACCAAATTAAAACTGCTATAGTAACTAAAACTTTAAACTAAGCTTCAATAGCAGCAGCTGGAGCTAGCAGCAGCTAGATTGAGCAATATCATTTTACCATCGGTTGCTCCAACTTTCTAAAAAATAATTATAGAGGCTTAGCCTCCGAAAATTCGCGAAAATTCCGAATATTTACTCATAAGTTTTACTTTAACAAAGTTGGAATTAATTATTGTTATAATAATTAAAACTTTTTGTTTGAAGATACTTTAGATAATAATTGGTTTGTGGTGGCCACCAATTAGGGTTGTCTAATCGTCTTATTTTCTTAAATTTTATAGGCATAAAGGCAGCAGGAGACATCAGCAGCAGATTCAATGA
>ARYC01003199.1:0-13377 GCA_000711775.1 Oxytricha trifallax | reverse complement strand
ATGCACCCTAAGGTTGTCTAAAACTACTGCTATCTTACTTGTTTAGTTTATTTCATGCAAACCTATAATAAAGTCATGGAACTTCTCTATATCAACAGATCTGTCATAATTTTAGTACAGCTCCAGTCCTTTATCAGGAGAGACTGCCGCAACTACCGCAATCCACTTTGTAAACTGTAATTCGTCCTTTACCACAATTATTTAATGACGATTGCTGAACTCCTGTTTGAGATTGGTCGAGTATGTAAACATAACTTCATCGATAAACACAATTTTCCTTTCTTATCGAAGAGCGTTAACGAGATTGGTCCTCATCTCAAAAAAAAGGGCTTGGGTTTTATGCTTTTAAAGCGGGGTCATATACTTGCAAACGCTTATAAATTTCCTCTTAATTTCGCTATTTTTGGTATACTTTGGATAGTTTGGAGGGAGATATTCTTTTCTCTGGAAATTTTCTATGAACCATCAATCATCTCTCTTCAAGGGTCATTCCTGCTTGACTCTGTAATGTTCTCTAGTTTGTAAGGAATTCAACATTTTCACTTGTTAGCTTGCAACGTTTAGAATGTTGCATTTGGTCTTAAGCCTACAAACATTAATTTTTGCAAATTCTTTAAATTTTTGAGTAGGGAATGTTAGTAAGTTGATGAATTAATCAGTAGCTCAAATAAACATGTGAGTCTTGCGCTGGAGTAAGACACTTATACCTGAGAATGAGTATTAAGTCGTGCAAGTTAAGTGATGTCACTTGAGAGTTCAGCATTTGAAAGAGCTTATTGTTAAGATCAGTGTGAGCTGGTGTTTTTAAATTCGAATTTAAATGTAATTTAATTCACTTGATTGAGGCGGCATTAAAAGCTTTGATCTTTAAGCGAATCATTTAAAGTATCTTATTTTTTTTTAGAATTTAGATTGTCAAAGCTTTTGAAGGGAAAATAATCAAGGAAAATTTCTGAAAATTTCTTCTTTTAATTTATTTACTTATTTTGTCGTTGCATTACAAGTAGATGCATTTGGTCTAAGTAAATTGTAGTTTTGAGTTATACTTTTGAGTTTAAGTTTCACTCTTCAGCTAATTGAGCTTAGATATCTGAAATGGATGCAGTTTGCCTTAGAATTATTCTTGCGATAGGTATGGACTTTAACACTTTCATTATTATTAAGTTAGGGACCTCAATTTCCTCAAGGACCTCAATTTCCTCAAGGTCCTCAATTTCCTCAGGTTCCTCATTTTTCTCAGGACCTCAATTTCCTTAAGGACCTCAATTTCCTCAAGGTCCTCAATTTCCTTAGGGTCCTCAAAATCCTCAGCACAAAAACTAATTTGAAGTGATTTTTATCGCTATGCACTTTTCAGATTATGTGAATAGAAAAATTAAGTGGTCATGTTAGTGTGGTGGCGATCAATCTACGTAGGATTGCCAGAAAAAGAAAAGAAACTACTTTATTATTTTGGCTAGAGCATTCTTGAGTCATTTAATTTCGATAACCTAACTTATGAAAGGAAGTTTAACTCATTTAACAGATTAAATTTTGCTATTGAGAATTGGTTACACGCAAAAAGTTAATACGATAAAAACTAAAGGTAAAAATTGGCATCAGTAGAAATAAAGTGGACTTAAACTATATTGCTCTGTCCTTCCTTCATTTTAGGTCAAGATGGAGCTTCTTAACTAAGTCATATTAAAGAAAGGAATGAGAGAAGATGCAGGTCACAGGTGACTTAATTTAAATTTTAAAATCTTCTTCATTATCAATCATTTGATTGAGGAGGTCGATGGCACTTTCGCAGAGTTAAATAAACAAGAAATGTAGTATACGTAATAAAATATAATGTGCATGGAAATGTCTTGTATATAAAATGTTGATTATTATTTCTAATTCTGAAATCTAAAATTAAGTAATAGTATCAGATAAATAATAGATGTAATATAGCAGAATATGAGGTATGAAGAGCTTCACAAGCTTGGCTATGTTCTTAAGGACTTACAACCAGAGAACATTATGATGGACTTTCAACCTCTTAGAGTTTTTATTATTAATTTCAACAGAGGTCAAAGAGTGCAAGCCTCTGCATTAGGAAATGTATACTGTACTCATGGATATTTCCCAGAGAAATAGGATTGGAGAGATGGAGACACTTAATGGGATATCTGGGCTCTAGAGGTAATAATAATAGAGAGCGACATGCCAAGAAATGATTACTTCAGCTGCAGGGGTGAGAGAGATTCTAAGCAGAGAATCAAAAAATTACTCGATAAAAATTAAATAAATGGAGGTCTCGGAGAACTTGCATACTCATCTATCATCAAACCAAGCTAAGAGAATTAACAAACAATATAAGCAATCAAACTAAACTTAGAAAGATAAAATTCAGAGAACTGCCACATGACTCAAAGCTTATGTTTGTGAGAAATATTTAAGAAACTCGCTTGTTATACTCACTTAAATTACTAATATTTAAACATTAAACCCCTATACGTAAACCTTATAAAAACCCTAATAAGTATATGCAATAATTGTCTACTTTTATCAATCAAAAACTCAATCAAACTACTGAAAGGGTTTTTGGGGTTTTGAATGTTGATAATGTCTTATATATGATATATAACCATAAATTTAAAACATTTCACAAATCAAACTTCTACATTTACTTCTTGCAAATTTCTCTTATGATTTCATCCTCAATGCTAATAAAAGCTTGTCTCAACACCTGCTTAGCGTCAAATCTCTAGTCTTAACCAATGATCTTCATCTTCATTCTCTTGAATTTATTTTTAAGCACCGAAAAATTATTCTCAATGGGGTAGTATTAAGGAGAGTATGGGGGAGTAAAAATTAGAGAAATGTTTAAATGCTCACACAGCGTTTTGATTTTCTAACTGTGATGCACCCTAAGGTTGTCTAAAACTACTGCTATCTTACTTGTTTAGTTTATTTCATGCAAACCTATAATAAAGTCATGGAACTTCTCTATATCAACAGATCTGTCATAATTTTAGTACAGCTCCAGTCCTTTATCAGGAGAGACTGCCGCAACTACCGCAATCCACTTTGTAAACTGTAATTCGTCCTTTACCACAATTATTTAATGACGATTGCTGAACTCCTGTTTGAGATTGGTCGAGTATGTAAACATAACTTCATCGATAAACACAATTTTCCTTTCTTATCGAAGAGCGTTAACGAGATTGGTCCTCATCTCAAAAAAAAGGGCTTGGGTTTTATGCTTTTAAAGCGGGGTCATATACTTGCAAACGCTTATAAATTTCCTCTTAATTTCGCTATTTTTGGTATACTTTGGATAGTTTGGAGGGAGATATTCTTTTCTCTGGAAATTTTCTATGAACCATCAATCATCTCTCTTCAAGGGTCATTCCTGCTTGACTCTGTAATGTTCTCTAGTTTGTAAGGAATTCAACATTTTCACTTGTTAGCTTGCAACGTTTAGAATGTTGCATTTGGTCTTAAGCCTACAAACATTAATTTTTGCAAATTCTTTAAATTTTTGAGTAGGGAATGTTAGTAAGTTGATGAATTAATCAGTAGCTCAAATAAACATGTGAGTCTTGCGCTGGAGTAAGACACTTATACCTGAGAATGAGTATTAAGTCGTGCAAGTTAAGTGATGTCACTTGAGAGTTCAGCATTTGAAAGAGCTTATTGTTAAGATCAGTGTGAGCTGGTGTTTTTAAATTCGAATTTAAATGTAATTTAATTCACTTGATTGAGGCGGCATTAAAAGCTTTGATCTTTAAGCGAATCATTTAAAATCTTATTTTATTTTAGAATTTAGATTGTCAAAGCTTTTGAAGGGAAAATAATCAAGGAAAATTTCTGAAAATTTCTTCTTTTAATTTATTTACTTATTTTGTCGTTGCATTACAAGTAGATGCATTTGGTCTAAGTTAATTGTAGTTTTTAGTTATACTTTTGAGTTTAAGTTTCACTCTTCAGCTAATTGAGCTTAGATTATCTGAAATGGATGCAGTTTGCCTTAGAATTATTCTTGCGATAGGTATGGACTTTAAGACACTTTCATTATTATTAAGTTAGGGACCTCAATTTCCTCAAGGACATCAATTTCCTCAAGGTCCTCAATTTCCTCAGGTTCCTCATTTTCCTCAGGACCTCAATTTCCTTAAGGACCTCAATTTCCTCAAGGTCCTCAATTTCCTTAGGGTCCTCAAAATCCTAAGCACAAAAACTAATTTGAAGTGATTTTTATCGCTATGCAGTTTTCAGATTATGTGAATAGAAAAATTAAGTGGTCATGTTAGTGTGGTGGCGATCAATCTACGTAGGATTGCCAGAAAAAGAAAAGAAACTACTTTATTATTTTGGCTAGAGCATTCTTGAGTCTTTCGATAACCTAACTTGTGAAAGGAAGTTGCTAACACATTTAACAGATTAAATTTTGCTATTGAGAATTGGTTGCACACAAAAAGTTAATTCGATAAAAACTAAGGGTAGAAATTGGCTTCAGTAAAATAAAGTGGACTCGAACTATATATCATTTCTCTAATGATGAGTCCTTCCTTCATTTATGTCAAGATGGAGCTACTTGACTAAGTCATACTAAAGAAAGAGATGAGAGAAGATGCAAGTCACAGTTGAGTTAATTTAAATTTTAAAACCGACTTCATTATCAATCATTTAATTGAGGGGGTCGATGGCACTATCGCAGAGCTAAATAAACAAGAAATTAAATATATATAATAAAATATAATTAATGTGCATGGAAATGTCTTATCTTTAAAATGTTAATTATTATTTCTAATTCTTGAAATTCTAAAGTTTTTAAGTAAATAGATGTCAGAGATAAATTAGCTAGATTGTATAGCAGATAGTTGAGGGTATTGAAGAGCTTCACAAGCTTGGCTATGTTTATAGAGACTTAAAGCCAGAGAATATCATGTTGAACTTTCAGCCTCTTAGAGTTTATATTATTTCAACAGATCTCAAAGAGTGCAAGCCTCTGCATACTGAAATGTATACGGCACTCCTGGATATTTTCCAGAGAGAGAGGATTTCAGAGATGGAGACGCTTAATGGGATATCTGGGCTCTAGCAGTAATAATAATAGAGAGCGACATGCCAAGAAACGATTACTTTAGCAGCAGAGGTGAGAGAGATTCTAAGCAGAGAATCAAACAATATCTCGATAAAAATAAAATTAATGGACGTCTCAGAGAACTTGCATACTCAACTATTATAAAGCCAAGCTAAGAGAATATACAAACAATAGAAACAATCAAACATCAACTTAGAAAGATAAAATTCAGAGAACTGCCACATGACTCTAAGCTAATGTTTGTGTGAAATATTTATAAAGCTCGCTTGTTATACTCACTTAAAATACTAATATTTAAACATTAAACCCTTACATAAACCCTATTGAAACCCTAATAAAGTATGCACTAATAGTCTACTTTTATCAATCAAAAACTCAATCAAACTAATGAAAGAGTTTTGGGGTTTTGAATAATGTTTTAAATTTGATATTTGATCTTAAAAACCATATATTTAAAACCATTTCACAAATCAAACTTCTACATTTACTTCTTGCAAATTTCTCTTATGATTTCATCCTCAATGCTAATAAAAGCTTGTCTCAACACCTGCTTAGCGTCAAATCTCTAGTCTTAACCAATGATCTTCATCTTCATTCTCTTGAATTTATTTTTAAGCACCGAAAAATTATTCTCAATGGGGTAGTATTAAGGAGAGTATGGGGGAGTAAAAATAGAGAAATGTTTAAATGCTCACACAGCGTTTTGATTTTCTAATTGTGATGCACCCTAAGGTTGTCTAGAACTACTGCTATTTTACTTGTTTAGTTTATTTCATGCAAACCTATAATAAAGTCATGGAACTTCTCTATATCAACAGATCTGTCATAATTTTAGTACAGCTCCAGTCCTTTATCAGGAGAGACTGCCGCAACTACCGCAATCCACTTTGTAAACTGTAATTCGTCCTATACCACAATTTTTTAATGACGATTGCTGAACTCCTGTTTGAGATTGGTCGAGTATGTAAACATAACTTCATCGATAAACACAATTTTCCTTTATTATCGAAGAGCGTTAACGAGATTGGTCCTCATCTCAAAATAAAGGTCTTGGGTTTTATGCTTTTAAAGCGGGGTCATATACTTGCAAACGCTTATAAATTTCCTCTTAATTTCGCTATTTTTGTATACTTTGGATAGTTTGGAGGGAGATATTCTTTTCTCTGGAAATTTTCTATGAACCATCAATCATCTCTCTTCAAGGGTCATTCCTGCTTGACTCTGTAATGTTCTCTAGTTTGTAAGGAATTCAACATTTTCACTTGTTAGCTTGCAACGTTTAGAATGTTGCATTTGGTCTTTAGCCTACAAACATTAATTTTTGCAAATTCTTTAGATTTTTGAGTAGGGAATGTTAGTAAGTTGATGAATTAATCAGTAGCTCAAATAAACATGTGAGTCTTGCGCTGGAGTAAGACACTTATACCTGAGAATGAGTATTAAGTCGTGCAAGTTAAGTGATGTCACTTGAGAGTTCAGCATTTGAAAGAGCTTATTGTTAAGATCAGTGTGAGCTGGTGTTTTTAAATTCGAATTTAAATGTAATTTAATTCACTTGATTGAGGCGGTATTAAAAGCTTTGATCTTTAAGCGAATCATTTAAAGTATCTTATTTTTTTTAGAATTTAGATTGTCAAAGCTTTTGAAGGGAAAATAATCAAGGAAAATTTCTGAAAATTTCTTCTTTTAATTTATTTACTTATTTTGTCGTTGCATTACAAGTAGATGCATTTGGTCTAAGTAAATTGTTGTTTTGAGTTATACTTTTGAGTTTAAGTTTCACTCTTCAGCTAATTGAGCTTAGATGATCTGAAATGGATGCAGTTTGCCTTAGAATTATTCTTGCGATAGGTATGGACTTTAAGACACTTTCATTATTATTAAGTTAGGGACCTCAATTTCCTCAAGGACCTCAATTTCCTCAAGGTCCTTAATTTCCTCAGGTTCCTCATTTTCCTCAGGACCTCAATTTCCTTAAGGACCTCAATTTCCTCAAGGTCCTCAATTTCCTTAGGGTCCTCACAATCCTCAGCACAAAAACTAATTTGAAGTGATTTTTATCGCTATGCACTTTTCAGATTATGTGAATAGAAAAATTAAGTGGTCATGTTAGTGTGGTGGCGATCAATCTACGTAGGATTGCCCGAAAAAGAAAAGAAACTACTTTATTATTTTGGCTAGAGCATTCTTGAGTCATTTAATTTCGATAACCTAACTTATGAAAGGAAGTTGCTAACTCATTTAACAGATTAAATTTTCTATTGAGAATTGGTTGCACACAAAAAGTTAATACGATAAAAACTAAGGGTAGAAATTGGCATCCGTAGAATAAAGTGGACTCAAACTATATATCATTTCTCTAATGATGTCAAGATGGAGCTACTTGACTAAGTCATATTAAAGAAAGAGATGAGAGAAGATGCAAGTCACAGTTGAGTTAATTTAAATTTTAGAACCAACTTATTATCAATCATTTAATTGAGGGGGTCGATGGCACTATCGCAGAGCTAAATAAACAAGAAATTAAATATATATAATAAAATATAATGTGCATGGAAATGTCTTATCTTTAAAATGTTAATTATTATTTCTAATTCTTGAAATTCTAAAGTTTTTAAGTAAATAGATGTCAGAGATAAATTAGCTAGATTGTATAGCAGATAGTTGAGGGTATTGAAGAGCTTCACAAGCTTGGCTATGTTTATAGAGACTTAAAGCCAGAGAATATCATGTTGAACTTTCAGCCTCTTAGAGTTTATATTATTGACTTCAACAGAGTTCAAAGAGTGCAAGCTTCTGCATTAGGAAATGTATACGGCACTCCTGGATATTTCCCAGAGAGAGAGGCTTGGAGAGATGGAGACATTTAATGGGATATATGGGCTCTAGCAGTAATAATAATAGAGAGCGACATGCCAAGAAACGATTACTTTAGTTGTAGGGGTGAGAGAGATTCTAAGCAGAGAATCAAACAATATCTCGATAAAAATAATAAATGGAGGTGTCAGAGACTTGCATACTCAACTATTATCAAGCCATGCTAAGAGAATTATCAAACAATAGAAACAATCAAACATCAACTTAGAAAGATAAAATTGAGAGAACTGCCACATGACTTTAAGCTTATGTTTGTGTGAAATATTTTAAAAACTTGCTTGTTATACTCACTTAAATTACTAATATTTAAACATTAAGCCCCTACATAAACCCTATTAAAACCCTAATAAAGTATGCACTAATAGTCTACTTTTTCAATCAAAAACTCAATCAAACTACTGAAAGGGTTTTGGGGTTTTGAATAATGTTTTAAATTTGATATTTGATCTTAAAAACCATATATTTAAAACCATTTCACAAATCAAACTTCTACATTTACTTCTTGCAAATTTCTCTTATGATTTCATCCTCAATGCTAATAAAAGCTTGTCTCAACACCTGCTTAGCGTCAAATCTCTAGTCTTAACCAATGATCTTCATCTTCATTCTCTTGAATTTATTTTTAAGCACCGAAAAATTATTCTCAATGGGGTAGTATTAAGGAGAGTATGGGGGAGTAAAAATTAGAGAAATGTTTAAATGCTCACACAGCGTTTTGATTTTCTAACTGTGATGCACCCTAAGGTTGTCTAAAACTACTGCTATCTTACTTGTTTAGTTTATTTCATGCAAACCTATAATAAAGTCATGGAACTTCTCTATATCAACAGATCTGTCATAATTTTAGTACAGCTCCAGTCCTTTATCAGGAGAGACTGCCGCAACTACCGCAATCCACTTTGTAAACTGTAATTCGTCCTTTACCACAATTATTTAATGACGATTGCTGAACTCCTGTTTGAGATTGGTCGAGTATGTAAACATAACTTCATCGATAAACACAATTTTCCTTTCTTATCGAAGAGCGTTAACGAGATTGGTCCTCATCTCAAAAAAAAGGGCTTGGGTTTTATGCTTTTAAAGCGGGGTCATATACTTGCAAACGCTTATAAATTTCCTCTTAATTTCGCTATTTTTGGTATACTTTGGATAGTTTGGAGGGAGATATTCTTTTCTCTGGAAATTTTCTATGAACCATCAATCATCTCTCTTCAAGGTCATTCCTGCTTGACTCTGTAATGTTCTTAGTTTGTAAGGAATTCAACATTTTCACTTGTTAGCTTGCAACGTTTAGAATGTTGCATTTGGTCTTAAGCCTACAAACATTAATTTTTGCAAATTCTTTAGATTTTTGAGTAGGGAATGTTAGTAAGTTGATGAATTAATCAGTAGCTCAAATAAACATGTGAGTCTTGCGCTGGAGTAAGACACTTATACCTGAGAATGAGTATTAAGTCGTGCAAGTTAAGTGATGTCAATTGAGAGTTCAGCATTTGAAAGAGCTTATTGTTAAGATCAGTGTGAGCTGGTGTTTTTAAATTCGAATTTAAATGTAATTTAATTCACTTGATTGAGGCGGCATTAAAAGCTTTGATCTTTAAGCGAATCATTTAAAGTATCTTATTTTTTTTTAGAATTTAGATTGTCAAAGCTTTTGAAGGGAAAATAATCAAGGAAAATTTCTGAAAATTTCTTCTTTTAATTTATTTACTTATTTTGTCGTTGCATTACAAGTAGATGCATTTGGTCTAAGTAAATTGTTGTTTTGAGTTATACTTTTGAGTTTAAGTTTCACTCTTCAGCTAATTGAGCTTAGATGATCTGAAATGGATGCAGTTTGCCTTAGAATTATTCTTGCGATAGGTATGGATTTAGACACTTTCATTATTATTAAGTTAGGGACCTCAATTTCCTCAAGGACCTCAATTTCCTCAAGGTCCTTAATTTCCTCAGGTTCCTCATTTTTCTCAGGACCTCAATTTCCTTAAGGACCTCAATTTCCTCAAGGTCCTCAATTTCCTTAGGGTCCTCAAAATCCTCAGCACAAAAACTAATTTGAAGTGATTTTTATCGCTATGCAGTTTTCAGATTATGTGAATAGAAAAATTAAGTGGTCATGTTAGTGTGGTGGCGATCAATCTACGTAGGATTGCCAGAAAAAGAAAAGAAACTACTTTATTATTTTGGCTAGAGCATTCTTGAGTCTTTCGATAACCTAACTTGTGAAAGGAAGTTGCTAACTCATTTAACAGATTAAATTTTGCTATTGAGAATTGGTTGCACACAAAAAGTTAATTCGATAAAAACTAAGGGTAGAAATTGGCTTCCGTAAAATAAAGTGGACTCGAACTATATATCATTTCTCTAATGATGTCAAGATGGAGCTACTTGACTAAGTCATATTAAAGAAAGAGATGAGAGAAGATGCAAGTCACAGTTGAGTTAATTTAAATTTTAGAACCGATTCATTATCAATCATTTAATTGAGGGGGTCGATGGCACTATCGCAGAGCTAAATAAACAAGAAATTAAATATATATAATAAAATATAATGTGCATGGAAATGTCTTATCTTTAAAATGTTAATTATTATTTCTAATTCTTGAAATTCTAAAGTTTTTAAGTAAATAGATGTCAGAGATAAATTAGCTAGATTGTATAGCAGATAGTTGAGGGTATTGAAGAGCTTCACAAGCTTGGCTATGTTTATAGAGACTTAAAGCCAGAAACATCATGATGAACTTTCAGCCTCTTATAGTTTATATTATTGACTTCAACAGAGCTCAAAGAGTGCAAGTCTCTGTATAAGGAAATTTATACGGCACTCCTGGATATTTCCCAGAGAGAGGATTGGAGAGATGGATACACTTAATGGGGTATCTGGGCTCAGCAGTAATAATAATAGAGAGCGACATGTGAAGAAACGATTACTTTAGTTGCAGGGGTGAGAGAGATTCTAAGCAGAGAATCAAACAATATTTCGATATAAATAAAATAAATGGAGGTCTCAGAGTACTTGCATACTCAACTTTATCAAGCCAAGCTAAGCGAATTGACAAACAATAGACACAATCAAACATCAACTTAGAAAGATAAAATTCAGAGAACTGCCACATGACTCTCAGCTTATGTTTGTGTGAAATATTTTAAAAACTCGCTTGTTATACTCACTTAAATTACTATATTTAAACATTAAACCCCAACTTAAACCCTATTAAAACCTTAATAAAGTATGCACTAATAGTCTACTTTTATCAATCAAAAGCTCAATCAAACTACTGAAAGGGTTTTGGGGTTTTGATAATGTTTTATGATTTAATATATGACCTTAAAAACCATAAATTTAAAACCATTTCACAAATCAAACTTCTACATTTTCTTCTTGCAAATTTCTCTTATGATTTCATCCTCAGTGCTGATAAAAGCTTGTCTCAACACCTGCTTAACGTCAAATCTCTGGTCTTAACCAATGATCTTCAACTTCATTCTCTTGAATTAGTTTTTAAGCACCGAAAAATAATTCTCAATGGAGTTGTATTAAGGAGAGTAGAGGGAGTAAAAATTAGAGAAATGTTTAAATGCTCACACAGCGTTTTGATCTTCTTACTGTGATACACCATAAGGTTGTCTAGAACTACTCCTATCTTACTTGTTTAGTTTATTTCATGCAAACCTACAATAAAGTCAAGGAACTTCTCAATGTCAACAGATCTGTCATAATTGTAGTACAGCTCCAGTCCTTCATCAGGAGAGACTGCCGCAACTACTGCAATACTCTTTGTAAACTGTAATTTGTCATTTATCACAATGTTTAATGACGATTGCTGAACTCCTGTTTGAGATTGGTCAAGTAGGTAAACTTAACTTCATCGATAAACACAATTTTCCTTTCTTATCGAAGAGCTTTAACGAGATTGGTCCTTATCTCAAAATAAAGGTCTTAGGTATTATGTTTTTAAAGCGGGATCATATACTTGCAAACGCTTATAAATTTTCTCTTAATGTCTCTACTCTTGAATACTTTGGATAGTTTGGAAGGAGATATTCTTTTTTCTGGAGATTTTCTATGAAACATGACGCATCTCTCTCCAAGGGTCATTCCTGCTTGACTCTTTAATGTACTCAAGTTTGTAAGGAATTCAATATTTTTACTTGTCAGCTTGCAAGGTTTAGAATTTTGCATTTGGACTTAAGCTTACTAAAATTAATATTTGCAAATTCTTTGGATTTTTGAGTAGGGAATGTTAATAAGTTGATGAATTAACCTGAAGCTCAAATAAAAATGTGAGTCTTGCGCTGTAATAAGACACTTATACATGAGAATGAGTATTAAGTCGTGCAAGCTAAGTGATTTCACTGGAGAGTTCAGCATTAGAAAGAGCTTATTGTTAAGACTAGTGTGAGCTGGTGTTTTTAAATTCGAATTAAAATGCAATTTAATTCACTTGATTGAGGCGGTATTAAAAGCTTTAGTCTTTAAGTGAATCATTCAAATTATCTTATTTTATTTTAGAATTTAGTTTGTCAAAGCTTTTGAAGGCAAAATAATCTAGGGAAATTTCTGAAAATTTCTACTTTTAAATATTTTACTCATTTTTGTTGCATTGCAATGTAGATGCATTTGGTCTGAGTAAATTGTAGTTTTGAGTTATACTTTTGAGTTCAAGTTTCACTCTTCAGCTAATTGAGTTTAGATGATCTGAAATGGTAGCAGTTTACCTTAGAATTATTCTTGCAATAGGTATGGACTTTAGGACATTTTCATTATTATTAAGTTAGGGACCTCAATTTCCTCAAGGTCCTAAATTTCCTCAAGGACCTCAATTTCCTCAAGGTCCTCAATTTCCTTAGGGTCCTCAAAATCCTCAGCACAAAAAATAATTTGAAGTGATTTTTATAGCTATGTAGTTTTCAGATTATGTGAATAGAATAATTAAGTGAGTCATGTTAGTGTGGTGCCTATCAATCTACGTAGGATTGCCAGTAAAAGAAAAAACGCTACTTTATTATTTTGGCTAAAGCATTCTTAAGTAATTTAATTTCGATAACCTAACTTATGAAAGGAAGTTGCTAGCTCATTTAACAGATTAAATTTTGCTATTGAGAATTGGTTGCAAACAAAAAGTTAATACGATAAAAACTTAAGGTAAAAATTGGCATCTGTAGAAATAGACTGGACTTAAACTATATACCATTTCTCGAATGCTCTGTCCTTCCTTCATTTTATGTCAAGATGGAGCTTCTTGACTAAGTCATATTAAAGAAAGGAATGAGAGAAGATGCAAGTCACAGGTGATTTAATTTAAATTTTAAAACCTACTTTATTATCAATCATTTAATTGAGGAGGTCGATGGCACTTTCGCAGAGTTAAATAAACAAGAAATGTAGTATACGTAATAAAATATAATGTGCATGGAGATGTCTC
>ARYC01003198.1:0-18358 GCA_000711775.1 Oxytricha trifallax | reverse complement strand
AATACTTCAAAGTCTTAGAGTCGCAGAGGAAGTCAATATGAGCCTGAGAGAACTTTTATTTTCTTGCGGGATGCGTTCAACAACCAGAATTAAAATGCTAAACAGCTAGCAAGCAGTGATACCTAACAGTTGAGGCACTCTTGCGTAATAACTTTGCTATTGCTGCTTAATTTAGTACAGGTTTGGCTTAGTCTATATTAATACTTGTTCCATACCTAAGCTTAAGCAGTAAATCTAAATATTACTCATCATAAATAGACCCTAAATTTCGCTAATTTCTATTTCTCATTTGCAAATTGCCTAATTTCTCTACTAACCCCAATAAGACCCCAACTATACCCTACAAATCAAAGCACTTATAAACCTCACTAAGGGGTTTTGGGGTTTTGATTTAGAGAGGTTTAATGGAACAGATTGCGAGACATTAGTTTTATATTTTTTAACATTAGAAAAAATTTATATACTATTCCATCCATTTTATACATTAAAATGCACCTAAATTTGTTTTGTAAAGTTAGGTGGTGCTCCTAAAGCTGTTCTTGTAAATTTAGGAGGGGAGGTTTTAAATTTTAATTTTTTTAATGTACCTCCTAATACGGTTTGAACTTTAATTTAACCTCATAATTAAGTTTTAAATAAATTAGGAGCACCACCTAATTAAATTAATTATTATTAGGAGCAATTTAATGGAGAAAGTTTGATAAAAATGGAAGTCAAACTATGAAACTTGGAGAAAATTCTTTCATCTTTATCTATTTATCTGATTCAGGTCGACCTCCAAGTGGATCTCCCTTTTTAGAAGTAAGATTATAGATATCCATAATTTTAAATTTCATTAACATTTATAGAAACTGGAAGCAAGATGGAGTCTATGAATGATGCAATGAAGAGAATTTAATCTCAAGATTTAATAGGAAAATTCAGAAGTAAAGAAGATCTTTACAGATACTTGGTATAGCAAGGTAAGTTTTCACTTATAACTAACTTATTAACCATAGTTGGATTGTTCTTACCAACACAGGAGGGAACAAAAATATCATTCTTAAAAGCATTGCTAAGTGAAGAGAAAAAAGCTTTTAAGACTAATGAAATAAAGATGATTGAGATACCTAACAACCCTGAAATCTCATTGACAAACCTCTTTGATGATGCTTTGAGCGATCCAGATGTTGCTCTATACCTTCCATCAAAGCACTAACTCTCTAATAAGTTACAAGAGAGAAACTTCTTCTTTGGAGTTCTTGGAACTCTTAAACCAGAGTACTTAAATGAAGTTATTTAAGAAGTTTATAAGAAACGCTACAGCATCTCTCCTGAAGAAAAAGAGAAGCAAGGAATTAAAAATCAGCGACACTTGGCTCTATGAAGTGCAGTAGCATCCATTCATCTCTAGTAAGCTTAGTCTTCTAACTTTATAGAAAAACCTGGCACTGCTATTTACTTGATGAAAGAGAGCAGCAATTTAACAGAGAGAGAAAATCTCAAGTAAAGCATGCATTGAGTAAGAGACTCTACAAAGATTTCTAAAAGGCAGACGAGATAAACATAGATGCAGGGGCTGGCACTAAGAGAAGAAACATGGGCCTAAGCAAGCCTTAAGAGGAAGAAAAGAAAGAGAAGCCAAATCTCTTTACGGGAAAATTTAATATGTGAACTTATTCATTCGTTTAAATCTAATACTTATTTATAAACACAAAATCTCCCTTCTCTTGCGCATACTTTAGCTTTATCATCACTGACTCTCTTAGCAGCACTCTTAATAAAATCTATTGTATCTATCTTCAAGTCGTGCATCAAGTGATAGAGCAGCAATTTTTATATGATAATGACCTTTCAATAACCCCCAATATAATTCAATTCCATTGAACTAAGGGCTGTAAGGAACATTAAATACAGGTGTTATATTTAGCCTTTCATATTCCTTCCTTGAGTCTTTAGTTTTATGAACTGACAAGTTATCAACAAATAGAATAATCTCTTAGTCAGCGTACTTATCTCTGAGTTATTGCAGGAACTTAATATATTATTCAGTCTTTATAGAACGAGGGTGAATAACATAAGTCTCGAGGTCACTATCTTCACTTATTCCACCAAGGATTGCATGAGTTTTTTTATCTTAACTTTTTAATCATAAACTTCAATAGTACTATACCTTTTGTACCAAGACCTTGATATAAAGGTATTGAATGTAAATACAGCTTCATCAGCGTGAATAAACTTTATATTATGCTCTTAAGACCTCTGCATTTAATCGAATATATAATTTAAATTAGTCTTATAAAATGGAACATTAAAGTCAATCACTCTCTTAATGCGATTGACTGTCTTGTAAGATATTCCTTCTTTTTATATATGTTAGCTATCGATTAAGCAGATATGTGAAACTCAGGAAATTGGCTATGAAACATCACAGCCCTCTAGGCTAGAGAGAAATGAGCCCAGTATTTAAGAGTCTTATCATCAATAAGATAGTCAATATGATGCTGCTAAAATTTTAAGGGTCTCTTAGGCTTAGAATTAAGATGCTATCTCTTTAAATTCAATGCTAATAGACAGTGAGACCTCACAGTTGCTGGAGATTTATAGAGGAGCCTTGCTATAGACGTATAATTTAGAACAGGCTTGAGTTATTCACTATATTCATCACATCCTTATCGCAACTTAAACAATATATATATATATATATTCACTGTCATAAACTGACCCCAAACCTCGCTTATACTCACTTAAATTACTTATATTTAAACATTAAACCCCTACATAAACCCTACTAAAACCCTAATAAAGTATGAACTAATAGTCTACTTTTATCAATAAAAAACTCAATCAAACTACTGAAAGGGTTTTGGGGTTTTGAATGCCAAGTGGCACATCTTAGCAGTAGTTTGAAAGGTAAAAAACTTAAGTATGAGAAAAGAGTCACACTAACTTTGAGAGAGATAGCTTTCATTCTTAACTAATTAAAAGTAATCAGAGACCACGAGATCAGAACACAATCTTGATGAATGATGAGCAATATTATCAGTCTCTTTTGTAAGCTATGGATTAAAAGAACTAGAGACTTAAATCACTCACAGGATAAACAGTGCTCTAATAAAAGCATAACTAAATGCCTTAAAGTTTTTAGAATTTCTAGCAATATCTTGCTCAGCAGTATTCAAATGATGGTGGAGCTAAACATTTAAACCCATATGCCTAAGCTCAAATCTTACACGAATAAAAGAATAGCATTAATTCAAACTTATCAAATAACAACAGAAGGCCAACTTCCTCTAGCAACTAATCTTAGTCTTAAAATTCAACCTAGCTACCAGAACTTTAAAATTCTAATGCAAAACTCAGTGCAATTTAACAATTGAATAATATTGATGTTAAAAGAGTATAAACTTAGAAATTTATCAGTTAACAATAGCATTAGTAATTTAATTTGTAGCAATAAAATTCCTCAAGGAAAAGTGCTCAAGAAAGAAGTACGATTGAGTAAATTTAATAAAATTACTAGATGTAGAGCAATCCTTCACAATAATAGAATCAAAGAATGTCAAATATTCCAAATAATAATAATTTTAAAGGAAATAATCCACCTCCAAAAGAAGTTCTAATGTCCGATTAAGAAAAAACTAATTTTGGTAACAGATGCCCTACTGGTTATAAGAAAATTAAAATTCTAGGAAAGTAAGTATTAAAATTATCTATTTTTATCGTACTATAGAGGAGGGATTGCAGTAGTATGGTTAGGTTAGAAAAACGGAGAATAAGTAGCTATGAAATAATTTCCAAAATAAGGGAATCAGTGTGATTCATCAGCCATTGTTGAGCTATAAATTTCTAGACTTATTAAAAATGCAAAAGACACCAGAGGTCAAGAACATATTGCTAAGTTAC
The DNA here is from genome assembly GCA_000711775.1 of Oxytricha trifallax. Classification (NCBI taxonomy): domain Eukaryota; phylum Ciliophora; class Spirotrichea; order Sporadotrichida; family Oxytrichidae; genus Oxytricha; species Oxytricha trifallax. The sequence continues at coordinate 14,473 of ARYC01003198.1, read as the reverse complement.
TAGATTCAGTTGAAGATAAAAAGGATCTATGGCTAATTTATGAGTTATGTAAAGGCAGAAGTTTGAATGAGTAACTATTTGAAGTTAAAGGTGAATTCTACAAAGGAGAGAGAATATATAAAGTCAATATAAACCTTAGATTTCATGCTTGTAGTGATCACAATTTTCCCATTATATATTTTACCATAGTTACAATATAAACACATAAAATTAAATTTTTATAAATTATATTTTTAATGGAATTATTCTTCAATATAAAAAATTTATATTTTATTTTCCATTATATAATAAATTAATTTTTTAATTATTTTTTTATTTAAACTCTTCATTACTTTATTAAAAAATATTTTTTTAAAATATTTTCATTCATAAAACTAATTAAAATTTATGAATAAGTTTTTGGCATTCAAAATCACTGGTCACTCTATCATTCAATTCGAAATACACTCCCTCTAATAAAAGACTTTGTAATAAGAATGAGTGAAGCTCTTTCTTTATTTAACAGATTAGGCATAGTTCATGCAGATCTTAAGCCTGATAATATTCTTATTGATTTTGACGATTCTATATAAGAAATTAAATCTCTGAAAATCATTGATTTCGGCTCAGCTTTTATGCTATCAAGTGATGGTAAAAGTCTGAAAGATTAACGAGAATTTGCGATGAGTACTCCTGAATATCTCCCTCCTGAAATTTAACAATACCTTGCAAGAAAATTTACAACCCAGAATAACTACGAGATTTCTGATTTCTCATAATGCCCTTTTGTCTTTGATATCTGGAGTCTGGGGTCTATTTTACTTGAAATCTTAACTGGCTTTCCAATATGGCTCTCTTTAAAAAGTAGGGTTAAAAGCTTAGATGGTAGGCATCTAATAAATTACGGTATATTTGGAGTTTAAGGCAGAGATAATCAGAAAATCTTATAAAAATAAATCACTGTTCTTTCTAATGGAATGGCAAACATGAAAAAGTAAATCAAAAAGGGTTTTGATACTACTTCAAATTTACTGTTTGACAATTAGGAGTTTATTGATATTCTTGGCTCAATGCTAGACTGGAATCCTGGTACAAGAATATCACCTGAGGAAGTTCTCAGTCATAAATTTCTTGGGAAAAATAAATAATAGTTAAATTAAGTGGTTTAATTAGAGGATGAATGAACTATGTGAAGTATAATACTATTAAATTTTAGAGTTTGATTACATTCTGTTAAATGCAGTAGATAAAAAAATGATAACAATAATTTATTATATTCTTTAATATTGTTTTCTTTGTCTAATAATTCCAAATTATACATAATTAAGAGTTATTTGAATAGGTAAGGATATTTCTACTTTACTTTAATACTTCTTTGTACTAATAAATAACGATTAACATTTTTGTATTATTTTTCTAAATTTATTTCATTTCATGCTTTATCCATCAACTGTAGTTGATTGATTTGTACTATTATTTTAGGTGTCTCATATTTAAATATAATATATATATATATATATTTGTTATTTGTCTCTTCTAACTGGTTTATTACTATTTGAACTCTTTCCACTGCTTTTTGAAGCACTGCTGTTTTTCCTTTGAAGAGGTGAATTTTTATTGCTGTCTGATTATCGTTTGTTTTATCTTTACTTATCTAGCAAGGGCTCCTTTTCATTCTGCATGGACTACTTAGTTCTGAATACTTTTATACTTAAGATAGTGGTCATTTCATCTATGATACAGAGGATATAGTGCCATTGAGAGTATAGGGTTATCACCAATACTACAATGAAGAACACATATAATATAATTATTATTAAACTAACAAATTCTTTGAGTGGGTTTATAAGTAATCATAAGTATTCTTAGACATGGTTTTAATTTTACTGGTTGATGCTCTTCCTAGAATAAATTATGTAAAATCAGAAAAATCTTACTTGAAGAATAGGGAAGTTAAAATAAACAGACTTAAGACTAGGGAATTAACAAGCAGTACTCTGGTCCAAGGATTGAACTTCTACTTGCTCACATGAGATACTTGAATGTGAATAGTTTAATGAGAGTATATCGATGCGAAGAGCAAGCAAGGTATACTCAAACAATATAATGACTATTTAGTGAGGATGAAAATGAGGTTTACAATTGTATAATTGAAAGTAAATCAGAATAGATCATTAATAAAATAAAGTAAATTGTGTAAGTTTTAATTATTGGATTTTCTTGAACTATACATGCGAAAGAAACCAACCCCAGAATAAGATAAAAGGCAAAAATTTGCTGCAATAAAGGTGCTATTTAAACTTCCTCTCCCAAATCAATCTCACCTGCTTAGACCCTTTTCTTTCTCAGAATGCAAATAATGCTATGAAAAGATTTAACACATTATTTAATTGCTTATTTATTGAATTCAAATATTCCTTAATTTAACTTACTTGTAAATAGAGGCTATAACCTAGGAGATTATAACTGCCCAAGCAATCAAATGAATGTATGTCATGCTGAAGATATAAGTTTCACTTATTTGCAATGTAAGGGTTCTTGCGAAAAATTCACAATCAGTCGCTCCTTAGATTACGAAGAGAGATATCAATACTGGAGAAGCATCTGTGACTCCGTTTCCCAAGCCAAGGAACAAACCTCCTATGTAGTATTCCTCTAGAGTACAGAAGTAGAAAGATTAACTAACTGCGGCCATGCCCATTAATACTAGCAAACCATTTCCACATTGGCCAGTTTTCAAAATCATCAAAGTAAAGATAGCTGCAGTCATTGAGTCGCATCCATGATCAAAGAGTAGACCGAGAGGAGATGAGTTGCCTGTGCGTCTAGCCTACTTTCCATCCATTTCATCTAATATGCGATATATCAAATATGACGCTGCTTCCATATAACACCACCATGCTGGCACTTTCCCCTCAAAGTCCAATCCATATAAACCGAAAAGCATGAAAAAGGGCACTACAGTAAACAGAAAGCCTATCAATGTCAACTATAAATAGAGAATGAGTATGTCATAAAGAAAGAGGGAATAGACATGAAGGTTATCATGTAGTGACGAATATAATCTATGATCTTACCAGATTAGGTCTATAAAGAATTTTAAAGATAAAAAATTAAATTCCCATATGTTACCTCAAACTCATCTTGCTTTAAAATTTTTTAAAATTAAATAAAAGAGTGAATGAGATAAAAGTATAGATCTTACGCTACAGTATCAGGCAAATACTGAACCAATTTCAAAGCCAGTGGATTGTAGAAATATTTATATACGATGCCGTTATCACCTCCTGCATACTTGTACTCTCGAAGCTTATCAGCTGCCTCCTCTGTGAGGTAAGGAGTAAAGCCAGAAAAGATCTTGAATGAAAATTGATATTGCGAAGTTTATTCCTATCTTGATGACGAAGTCATTTTGCAGAATCATTAAAATATATACACATCACTCTATAATATACTATAAATATATTATTGGTGAATGTTCTGATTAAATTAATTAAATATAATTGAAGATATTAATTATAAGCTTGTAAGAATTTAACATATCTTGCTCTATCATGAATTTATTATAAATAGTTTCTTAATTATCATTCATTAAATATACTACATTGAGTTCATTCGTCATCATCATCATTATTCATAAATTAGTTTTAAAATCTCGATTATCCTATCTTATCTATAAATTAATTTATTATCTAACTATTAATAGGCAAATTAATGTCTTTCTATTAATATTTACAAATTTAGTAAATTTATTAGAAATAGTATATAAATTGATAATAATGGAATTCAGACGTAGCAATAAACTTATAAAAAAAATATTATAGTTTAGATATTTTAGAGTTATCTTTAAATGTATTATGTAAAATAGTTTAGTACCAGTAGATCTTCATCATTTATTAAGAAAACAACAAAGCCAAGCATGGATGCTGATAATCAGCTCTAAGAATTAGTAAAAATAACATAAAAATTGCACTATTTCTTAATAAAAATTCATAAAATCATTATCAGCCTGATTCAAAAAATTATTATCGCTTATTTTTTTTATTTTTTTTAATGAAAAAGTTGTATACCTTCAAACAATTTTAAAAAGTTTTTATAAATAACTTCTAAATATTTTTATAGCATTGAGAAATTATTATTATTTTTCTAAATCTTTAATGAGTGAATTTTCCAGTCACTTGCGTTTTGCCTCAGATGAAAGACTGAAGGAAATCCGAGAAATGAGAAAGATTAGGAAATTCCAGAAAAGAATAAAAATCTGCGCTTACTTTTTCATGTTTTGGGCTATCTTCATACTCCTTAATGCCTGCATTGGATTCTCAAGTGCACCTTTTTATCTGCCAGATGTGAGGTGTAATCACTTAGAGCCTACTGACGACTGTAAATATTTGAGGTAGTTAACTAGCGCACTGTATATGTTTGAGATAATTGGGTCTTTGTTATTAGTGATACATGGTTTACTTTTGATAGCACTAATTGATCATGTCAAAAGTCTGAAACTCATCCGATTCATAAGAAAATACACTAAAATAGTCTTAGCACTTTACTTACTGCTCATAATCTGTCGAGTTGGTCTCTATATTAAAGTTCAATCAGAAGTAGCGAACATAGATACCGAGGAGGTTGACTAAGGTTTTGGTAACTTCCTAGCTAGTTTTGTCGCTGACCCCAAAGCTGCAATAGCTGTGACTGCTATTTTACTGTCACTTTTCGCATTGTGTTTCATTATGAACTGTTTCACCATGCGTTTAACTTCTAACATAGAGTAATTTGTTTTGGCTCCACCAGAGTCAAATTTTATGATTTAAAATGGGTCAATAAAAAGTCAGTTAAGTGGCACAAGTGGAAGTGGAGACTCTGGCAGCGGAGGCAATCGAACAGGTAGCGGTGGAGACTAGTTTAACAATGATAGGACTACCAGTGTAGAACAGTCAATAAAGAAGAAGGGTTTCTGGGCAAGACTTACAAATAAAAATAGAAAGCAAACTGCTAGTGCAGACTTAACCAACATCACAGCTGCTGATGATGAAGAGATCAAGGTTGATGAATAAGAGTTTAAGGCTGGATCGTACAACCCAAGGAAACATACATGAACCTAAGTTCTTACAATAATGAAAGTTTATGTAATATATCATCTAATTATGCTTAAAATCTAAGAAATAGCTATAAATATGAATATGATTCTTCCTTTAAAATTATTTATAATAATTATATGTAATAAAAATCACTTTTAATTAATATTAAAAGTTTTAATGGATGAGTCTTAATCAGTGGAAAGTGATGATTAGTAGCTGATTTATCATCAAAGTAATAAAGGAAAATCAGAGGTAAACAAAAGGTATAAGTCAAAATCCCCAAAATCTTAAAGACCTCAAACTTTGAACTACTCAGAGAAATAAAATTTGGCTCAGTTGCAGTATTATCATATAAACTATTTTATATAAACAACATTGAACATTTCTAAAGATATTCCATATGAAATTATAACAGATTTCAATAAGATTATAGTCTCATTTATAATAGCGAGCCAACTCATAGATGACAGCTATAGATAAATGTCATGAAGATCGAAATAGAAAATCAGCGAAGGATTTCTAAATGGTAAATTCAGATCTAACAATAATTAAATCAGTACGGACCTTCAAGACTTTGAAAAATGAGCTATATAAATGGAATCAAATAGTAAGACTAGTCAGCAATGGAATTTTCATTATCTCAACCTTTTTCCTGCTTATTTCAATCCTTCAATTTGGCTTCTCATCCCCACCTACATTCGTTACTTTATGTGTAATATCTGATGATCACAAATTTTTACTGTAGCCCACTAATGAAAATGGATTATTTCCTTTGTCATACTCGATTTGCGGAATATAATTAATCGAGGGATTAATCGGATATGCAATAAGTTTGATTGGATTTAGCATTCAAAGAAAGAAAGATTATAAATTAGTAAAAACTTTGGAGAGAGTGACTATATTTGCGATGATTATGTACAACATGCTCATAATTATATAGTTTTATCTGTGTGATTTGTACTTATTCAGAATAATCTCATATGACTATAATGACTAGGAGGGCAGTACTGATTTAGGTGATATCAAACGATTACCTACAATAATTCTTCTAGTAATAATTATAATCAATATGATTGGAGTGACAGTCTTGACTTATTGTGCAAGGAAATTATTCAGCCATTACCATTCATTGCTTAAAGATTTCTCTATATTTCTGCTTATAACAATTACCTTCCTTTTATTTCAATTATATACTGCAATTTTATAACTTCACAGAGACACCTCGAAGCAAAATGGCTACAAAATACATGCCGCCTATGGAACCACTTTACGAAGAATCCAGCGTATGCAACACTACAATTAGTTAAATCTACCCTCATGGAGGTAGTTAGAGCAAGAATTTCAGAAAAGCTTCAAATTTCAACTCAAATATATTCTCCCAAACTTCAAAAATGTTCAGTCCTAAAACTGGAGCAGCAGTTTATTTCGAACTCAATAATAATCAATAATAGTATAACCTCAAATCTAGTAATTTGTCAATATACAATAATGGTTAGTAAGAGAATAACAAATACAATGAAGTCAATAATAAAAATTAACTAACAGATAATAACATGGAAGAAAGTAAGGAAATTTAAACATCGCCAAAAACAAAATAAAACAAGAAGCAATAAATATTTAACAAAGCGTTAACATTAGATAAATAAAAACTAAGCCCTCCTGAATTCAAGAGCATAAATAATTCCAATAAAAAACACAATGAATAAACAGATTTTCACTTATATAGCAATAATTTGTATAGTAATTTCTAGAATGGAGCTTATCAATACAGTAACGCAGGTGGAGATGACGATATTTCAGATTACTCTGGGGGAGATGCTGGGGAGTATGAAGACGGCAATAAATAAAAGAAAATCATGGGTACTTTACAGAGTGGGAGGAATATTCTTAAATTACCTGCCAAATAAATGTAGTTATCACCCAAATCACATAAGCAACTCTTTCAATGATAAAATATCAATAGAATAGTTAGTGTTCATGTAATAACTCACTATTTATTCTGATCAAATAATGCGTAAAATAACCTTAAAATATAAAACTATATTTATTTAAAACTATAAACTTTCATTAAAATTTCATGCTTATATCAAATTTATGTAAAATTATAAAAAGAGTATCATTATTAAATTACTTTTTTTTCTATCGTAATGACTGATTTAATTTTGTTGATTTATTTACTTTCATTTTTTGTTAATTATTGGACTAGTAAATATGCTTTTACCCCTATTCCTCGCTTGAGATTTAGGTGTCTATATATTCAAAAGCTTTAATTATGAGTCTCTATCTGTTACATTTTACTAATTTTAGATATAAGTCCATTGATTATTATCTTTTTGATTTAAATAAATGTGACTTCTTGTCGTGAGTGAATTAGTTTTTATATTTCTTGGCTAAGTATAGATATTTTCATTTTATAATAAATTTTACTAGTTATATACTCTCACATTTTCCTGTTTTGCTTAGATGATATTGGTGTTTTTGACAAACATCCTACTAGTTTGATATAAATCCTTACTTTTAGAATCAATTTTCAACAACTTCATGCAATCTTTTTATTCTTGATAATCAATAGCCTTTGGATAAATGTAATCATTATGTATGTCGACATCTTTTTAATTATCGAATTGCTGTTAAATTTACAATTTCAAAATATCTTTATTAACTTTAACTTTTTTCTCCCTCAATTTCTGAAAATATTGCTGAAATTTATCAGACTTTAAGTATTCATAAAACAGGGGACTCTCCATTGAAGGTATGTGATTTGGAGATAGTTGTTGTCTGTAAATTTACTTTATTTCTGATGGAGATCTCTTAAACATGGACTTAGATTAAGTATTTCTAGTTGATTACGGGTATATTGGAAATTTATGGGATTAATCTTTTTTATTTAAAGGAGAGATGTACGTTTATAGTAGATCATCATTTTATAAAACAAGAGCTTTCTTAGAGAACATTTATTCATTGTTTTAAGCAAGATTCTAAGTTTTAATTAAAAAAAAACATTTATTGTCATTCATAAGAAATATAAGAAATTTTAATGTAATTTAATTCTAATATATCTTTCAGTCTGCCAAACTTCAAAAATTTCCGTGAGAAAGGTTCTATGTTAGTGGTCGTAAGTGGTGTTGAGCCAACTGTCGCTGCTTGGCATAGGTGAACGTAAAAGAAAGGGTGATGTTAACTTCTTTAATGTAACATATAACAAACACTTACTTTTGCAAATTAATATTTTTCAATAGTTCTCACACAATAAATTTCTTTAATTATTATTGTTAATACTTCACTCAGATTGAGATATTCTTTAAAAATAGATATAGATGACATTGGTATTATTATAATTTCACAAAAATATCGCAGAAAAATCAGAAACTTATTCATTTTTTATTTAATATTCTAATATTTATCATGGTCGTTTGGAAGTGATACTTACTGTCATGAAAATACATCAAAGGATAATGTTTATGACCCAGAAAAAAGACGTGATATTGAACATAGCTGCCAGAATAATTTAAATTAAGTTAGTGGGGGAGGAAGTTTCCTGCACTTTTTTTTAATATATAAAATTTAACAATTTTCACATTAAAAAGAATTTAATATTTAATGAATAATTATATATTGAGGTATGGTAAGAAGCGTAGGACATGGAGTTTATATAACAAATTATAGAATTGAAAACACATGGAATCATCTAAAATACTTAAGAAATATATATATAGTGTATCAAATCCAGCCTATAATGCCTTAAAGTCCTTAGAAGAAATGGCATTCAGAAATATAGAGAAAGTGCTGGGATGGTTCTTGGAATTCATACTTTTAGATATATTGACAAATTAATGAATAAATAAAGTATAAATATAACAATTATTTTAGTCCGGAATTCAGTGGATAATTGTTATGAAGATAAATTTAATAAAAAATTAAAAATTAAAAAAAGTGCAGGAAACTTCCCTAAAATTTATTTTATCATAAATCAGTGCAGGAAACTTCCTCCCCCCGAAGTTAGAATGGAAAAAATAGATATTAAACTGAATAAATCTTTTTATTTCTTGATCAAAGAATTGTGATTCAATTTTTATCTTAGAATCATAATGAAATTTAATGATTAAATAGTAATAATTTCTAACATATTCATATAAATCCTCCGTCATTTTTTTATAATTAATATTAGTGATTTTGGGATACTGATTTAATTTATCCCTGTCATATTACATTAAATAATTTTCACATTGTATAATCTTATAAATTTGTACACATATTATCACAGAAATGGAAGAACTGAAACTATCCTAATAACTATCTACTAATTCCACAAGCAAAAAAGATAAAAAGTCCTAGCCATCTACAAAACAATCCAATCAAACATATTTTTCAAATTATTAAATTTAATTTAAGTATATATATTTTGTCTATTTTATATATGAAATTTGCAATAATTAAACTGTAGACGATCTTTAAAGCGTAGACGATGGAGCCAGTGTGAAGTCCCCACAAACCAAAGACAAGAAGAAGAAATCAAAGAAGTAAGACAAGAAGTCCAATGATGATGGGATGTCCGAGAGCCAGAAATCATCCGTGGATTAAGACAGCGAAATCAAAAGACTCAAGAAGATAAAGAAAGTGCTCAGCAAAGCTATAACCGAGGAGAGAGACAAAACATCAAAGTAGCTAGAGGAAATCAATTCACTGCAGCAGAGAAATGAATTACTCGAGAAAGAAAACAAAGAGAAGGAGGCTAAATATGTGGATTTGTATCATGAAAACACTCAGTAACATGATAAGATATGTGAATTGCAAGCATAGTTGCAGTCAAATCCATTTCTTTATGAGGTAAGTTTACAATTTATATAACATACTGTGTAGAAAGAGGCAACTGGAGGCAGTTCAACAAAAAATCTCATGAGCTAATTATCTTTTGGCAAATCTAATTCCGCTTAAAAGCAGTAATAATTGCAAAATTAATAAGAAAATGATTAAACTGAAACTTTATAATAATAAGATAAGAAGATATCTGAGCTACAGTTGAACATCTAGAAATTTGAGAGAGATCTGTTATTTATAAATACTTGCATTTCATTTTGTGTAAATTCGAATAATTTATATTTATAGATCTTGCATACAGAGATGAAGAACTGAGAAATATGAGAAAGTATGCCGAAGAAGCAGCTAAGCAAGTTGAGCCACTGAGAAAAAGGGAAAAAGACTTAGAACTTATTCTGAAATCCAGGGATGACTAAATCAGGGATATGGAGGGATAGATTGTCTAACTGGAAAGAGACTTGTATATCAATTTATATATACAGTCATTTTCAAATACTATTAATATATTTATATAATATTTTCTAACTTGTAGAAGTTAAAATAATAGCATAATGATGAAATATTAAGCATAAAAACTTAAAATTTCAAAGAAATTGAGAAATTAAAGCTAGAAATAGATCATGCACACTCAAACAGCAACCTATCACTTGATGTCAAACTGAAATACGAATCAGAAATAGAAAAAAGAGAAGCTTAAAACAGTGAGTTACATATTGAAATAACCAAAATGCAGGATTAAATCATGGGCAAAGACACCACTCTTAAAGCGATGACAGATATTTTATATTAAAAAGGAGAGGAAAACCAGAGATTAGCAGAGATGATAAGCGAATTCAAGAATTAGCACTTAGTTTCTGAGATATTCGGCAAGAAATACGCTGTTGTTAAAATTTCAACTATCTCAGCTGATGAATAATTAATGGTAAGTGTTTAAATTTATTAATTATTGATTGCATAATATAGTTCTAATTCATAAAAGATACATCAAGAGAGGAATCAAAACCCCAAAACCCCTTAGTGAGGTTTATAAGTGCTTTGATTTGTAGGGTATAGTTGGGGTCTTATTGGGGTTAGTAGAGAAATTAGGTCAATTTGCAAAATGAGAAATAGAAATTAGCGAAATTTAGGGTCTATTTATGATGAGTAATATTTAGATTTACTGCTTAAGCTTAGGTATGGTACAAGTATTTATATAGACTAAGTCAAACCAGTTATGAATTATGCTGCTATAGCAAAGCTTCTGCGCTAGAGTGCCTCAACAGTTAGGTATCATTGCTTGTTGGCTGTTTAGCATTATAATTCAGGCACTTGAAAGCATCCTGCATGAAAATAAAAGTTCTCACAGCACCATATTGACTTCCTCTGCGACTCGAAGACTTTGTAGTATTGGGCACACTTTCCATTAGACTAGCGAGCTGTGATGTTTCATCGCAGGTTTCCTGACATGCGTATCTCTCCTTAGACTATAGGCATATTTATAGAAGAAATGGTATTACTTTCAAGACTGTCAACAGAGTGAAGAGAGTGATTGATTTTACAGTGCCATTTTATAGTTATAATTTAAACTATATATATGATTAAATGCAGAGAGCTATTACTAATAACATCAAGTTCATACATGCTGATGAAGCTGTGTTTACCTTCAACACCTTTATTAATAAGTCTTGGTATAAGAAGTATGATAGTATAGAAGTCTATGATTAAAAAGTGAAGGTAGTCACCCATGCAATTTTAGCTGTATAAGTGAAGATTCAGGCCTAGAGGGTTATGTTATTCACCCTCGCTCTATTAAGCTAGAGTTGTATATAGAGTTCCTACATAAGCTCAGAGAGAAGTATAGTAACCAAGAGATCATCCTGTTTGTTGATAACCTCTCAGTTCATAAGACTAAGGAGTCAAGAAAGCTTATGAAGAGCTAAACATAACTTCTGTATACAACGTTCCTTATAGCCCTTAATTTAATGGAATTGAATTCTACTGGAGTTAAATCAAGACTTACTACAAGAAGCTGCTGCTGTATCATCTTATGCATGACTTGCCCATCGATACAGTAGACTTAATTCAAAGCAGCTGTAAGAGAGTGAGCGTAGATAAGACAACAGTCTGTGCGAGAGAGGGACGAATGAATGTTTATAAATAAGTTTTAGATTTAAATGAATGAATAAGTTCACATATTAAACTAACCCATAAAGGGGTTTGGCTTCTCTTTCTTTTCCTCTTCTTATGGCCTTGGGCCCATATTTCTTCTCTTAGTGCCAGCTCCTGCATCTATGTTCATTTCATCTGGTTTTTAGACCTCTTTATAAAGCCTCTTGCTCACCTCATAAATTGTCTACGACTTTCTTTCTCTGTGAACCTTTGCATGCTCTTTCATAAGATAAATACCAGTGCCAGATTTTCCTACAAAGTTATATGTCAAAGCTTACTCGAAAGATAAGGATGCTTCTTAAGTTCCTCTAGCCAAGCTGAGCTTATTAGAATGCCTTGCTTTTTTCTTCAGGAGAGATAGAATATCGTTTCTTATGTGCTTCTTCAATTATTTCTCTGAGATACTCCTCATTTATTGTACCAAGAACATCAAAGAAAAAGTTCCTCTCTGGTAGTTTATTAGAGAGTTGTTTCTTGGTAGGAAGATAAAACTACCACTTCCTCATCTTACATGGCATCCTCATAAAGATTAGTGACTGAAATCTCAGGGTAGTTTGGTATTTCTATCAACTTAATTTCAGTGTTTTTGAAGGCTTTCTTCTCATCACAGAGTATCGCTCTTAGAAATGAGATTTTGGTACCTTCCATCGTCGGAAGGAATAATCCAACTGTTTAAGATGTCAATAGTCGTCAAGTTATCTTACCATGTAAAGTTAAATATCGATAGAGATCTTCCTTACTTCTGAATCTTGAGATCATTTCTTGAGCCTCGACTCTTTTCATTTGATCATTGAGTGATTCCATCTTTGTTCCTCTTCCTATTAATGAATTTCAAATTATAATTTATAGACTTCTGGATACTATTGTTTAAAAACTTACTATTAAATATGGGCATCTTATAGGAGGTCAACCCTGTAAAGATACGTGGAGAAAGTTCGCAGAAGCTGTAACAAATCAGAGATGGAGCTCCATTTTTATCAATTTAGTTCCATTACATTAGTACTAAATTTGTTTAAATTTAACTAGTACCGGTACTAATCCGTTTAAGTTTAATTGGTACCAATTTAATAGTACCAAAACTTAATTAGTACCTAGTTTTAATCAAGTGAGGTTTTAATGGAAAAGTTCCAATCTGGTTTAAAACTTAATTGGTACCAGTACCAACCTGAACTTTATCTGAGTTGGTACAAGAATCAAAATTATTAAGAGTAAAATTACGAAAATTATACTTATAAACTGAGTATAAATATGAAGTCTTAGAGCTTATGTCAAACCATCATTAATGCTGTTGCAACTCCTATATAGTCCAGATATAGCTATAGAGGTTTTAAGAGCTTTATATAGAAATTTAAATTTGAATTTAAACATGGCGGTCAACTTAAATCGTAGAGCGGCACTTTTAGGAGCAGGTCAATCAATGTTCAACTTTGGCTCCACTAAAAAGCCTGAAGTCATTTATGTTGAGAGGGAGGTAGAGCTAAGAGCTCTTGAATTTGAAGCAGAGGTTTTTATCATAGAAGCATTAAACCAGAGGGAGAGTGCAGAGATAGGGGTTTAAACTTAAATTGATTATGTTGAGGAGCTAAAAGAACAGCAACCAATCGAAAAGATAAAAATATATTAATGTGAAGACTGCTAGAATCATTTCTCAACTGAACAAAGCTTGAAGAGACACCTTAAAGAGGCACACTCTGGCAAAGCCAAGATCTATTTCAAGCATGATAAGGTAGATGGTAGGTATTAGTGTACGACATGCATGAAATCATATACTCACTCAGCTAAAGTTAAAAGGCATATGCAAAACATCACCTCAGTGAGTTCTTGATTGAAGATTAAGAGATTAAAAAACTAGTGCCAGCTAAAAGAAAATCTAATGCTCTTGAGTCATAAAGAGAGCAGCAAGAGAGACTCAAGAGACAGAGGCGATATGAATTGATGAACCAGCCAGCAGGTAATACAATTTTAGCATGCTTCTAAGCGAAGGCTATGAATATACCTGCATTAAATGCAGTCTATCTCAGCACTTGTATTGAAAACTAATTGAATATAAACGTGCCTACAAAAGCAAAGCTTATAGTAGTTGATGAGTATGCATACAAGGTGTATCCATTCAGTTATCTTATTAAGAACCACCAGTATTAGAACGAGTTTGCAAATGAATACATGGTACTTAGAGAGGCCTAAAGAAAAGACTGCAAGAATTTGCTTAAGCTAAATGGTGTTTTGTTATGGTTTCATCGCATTAAGGCTAAAGAAATTTGAGATGACTCTGAGAGACTACCTATATCACAATAGATACCCTGTTGATTTAAACGATATACTCTCAGATATGATTCAGGGTGTTAAGGAGTTGCATGAACTTGGATATGTTCATAGAGATCTAAAGCCTGAAAATGTGATGCTCAACCTCTGTCCTTTAGAAGTTGTTGTTCTCGATTTCAATAGAGCCTTTA
>ARYC01003196.1:0-11161 GCA_000711775.1 Oxytricha trifallax | reverse complement strand
TTTTTAGGTAGTTGATTAGTTAATTAAATTTAAATAAGGATCTACTCAAACTTAATTCAAATTAGTTACTGTTGGATCTTAACTCTTGTGTATTGAGATGATCATAATTTTATTTGTTATCTTTTTTGATTTAATTTTAACAGTCTCCACATTTTAATTATACTCGCTTAATAATTATGATCCATAAAACCCCAATGCAGTTATTTACACTTTTTTGTAGACGATAGAAATTAAATCAAATACAATTTTCTCATAGCTTTATACTATAATTACACTTTACAACTTCGAGATCTCCTCTCTCAGAGTCTTGAGGTGTTCCTCCCTCTCCCTGTTCAGGCCCTTGATCTCCTCACATTCTCCATCCTTAGGTCTGAATTTCGATGTCTCCTGTATCAATTAATCCACGGTGTCCTTAGAGAGGGCGGTCTTGAATCTCATCATGAATTATAGGGGGATGTAGGGGGAGCTCTCCATGAGCATGACCAGATCCTTCATACATCTCTGGATGACAGTGGTTCTTCTCTGCCTTTCCTTGCTTACTGACATAGGGGCACTTGTCTCTATCAGCAGCAAGGTTCATGATGTTGTCCACTGTTCCATTGTTCTTGAATGGATCTTACTTAGTGGGAGGCAATCTGAATGTCAAGCTTAAGAGAACATCACATTAAGGATTTGCTGATTGTGAATTTTACACAGAGCTTGTTACAGGCAAATCCGATATATTTAAGCAAGACATCATAGTCGAATTGTATCTCAATCGAGAAAGCACAGCTTGAGCTAGCGAGTAACAATTACCTGATCAAGCAGCTGTTTTTAATACCAAGGATATTGAAGGCTTACTTTTGCAAATGACGACAGGTAGTTGGAATATTCGAAATCAATCGACCCTCAGAATTCTCATAAGTCGGCTCCATGCAATAAAAAAAATGTTGTATCCGTATTGCTTTAAGACCTTGTATAGTGCTGCCCACCAATTAGACTAGTTTTACTGTAATTGGCAAGGGTGCCTGGAATCCTGATTTAGAAGGGGTTTATACTAATAGCTTTTGCACTAGAGTAATTAAGTTTTCACAAGGCGGAATGTACTAGAGTTTGGTGCTTTGGCACAAGAGTCTTGTGCTTTTTGCTACTCATGAGTATTCGGGATGCCAACTGGCTTGGCGGCTCTAACTAATGATGTCCCGACAGCAGCCATAAATGAGAAATTTGCTGGGAGTCGCGCACCGATCGCTATAATCGTCTAATAGGATTCGTTAAGCTCCATCCCTAAATTCCGCTATTAAATACTAAGGCTTGAATCTTACCTGATGAGGAGTAGCGAGACATCTGTGGTAGGATCGAAGATGTTTCCCATGGTTTGGTAATGTATCGAGATATTGTGAGACCCTCCAATATAGCGCCCGCCATGTTCGTTTTTCTTGATACAAACCCCATTCAAGGTCTCGTCCACTAATGTCCAATAAGATGCGTGGAGCGCGAGCCAAGAATACTGCTTACCACTCGTCAAAGAGCTCTCCGGCTTCTATTAGCGACCTCTTTGTTGCTCAAGAGATTGTTAAGGGTTATTGGAAAGATGTCTTGGTGAGGAGGAGATCGTCGAACTCAAGATTATCTAGTATAAAATCCTCAGTTGGATCCTCTGGCAGTTTAGGGTCGTCTTGCTCGCATAGTGAGGTGTGAATATCAAGTAGTAGAAGGTTCATAGATGGGGATTGTATGTTTCTTAGGATTTCCAAAGTATTATTATAGAAGGGTAGTAGTTTATAATAATTAAATTCTCCAATTCGTCATTTTGGTTGCTAAAATAGAAATGCCTATACTACTACTACTACTAGAGGCTCCTCTACTAAATTACTAAAGCAACCAAATTTATATAATAATTTTATCTATCTTTATAAATTTTAACAGTCACCCAAATCTTGTAAATAACTACATTGGAATTTTATTTAGCACTCAATTTTCATTTTCTTATTAGTCTCCTATTATTACTAAACTATCCACATTGACTGCATTAGTAATTGCTATGGAGTCTTTAGATGGAAGTTTAATTATGTTAACTTCTTGGTTTTCAGTGAATGGTTATCTGTGGTAAGTGAACTGACTTGAATCATTCGAATATGAGTTAGATTAATTATATTCGTCGTAGTCGACATTTCTGTTTGTTTGGAGAACATCTTCCTCTAGTCTCTTACCATAGATAAAGCCAGGGTCTGATGAGAGTTGTTTTGTTTAAGTTCAATTGGAGGTGAAGGTGGTTGGTTAAGACTAGGTAGAAATTAGATTTCATACTCTATATTTAAGTGTTTTGCTGAAGTTTTTTGGGGTTTTAGAAATTTTTTATTGATAGAGGCAAGTCTTAGCATCTTGAATAGTTGTTAGGTCCATCATTGGACTATGTCGCAGTTTATTTCTTCTTAGAATTGTATTTTAGTCAGGAAAATTAAAAATTGATTGAAAAGTTAATAGTTTTTCCAAATGATTTTTCTTGCGGTAAACGTGACAATTTCTAGAATGTATAATCCCCATTCTTTTTTATTAATTTTTATAAGTTCAATAATTTATTAATTTAGGTGTGAGAAGCCATTATTCTCTATATCACCTTGCATGATATCCCTTTGTATTTTGCTCAGCACTCCCATTCTGTATTCATAATTCTCTTAATTCCTCAATAATTTATATTTGTAATACAATTAAAATTAATTACCTATCTTGCACTCTATGACATTTAATTGACCTAACTTTAGATTTGAATAAGACAAGTTGATTTAATGGATTAAAGCTTTTTAAAATTTGAGCATAATATGTTGATTTATAGATTATACTCTTTCGTGGTGTGAGTTAATTTTCACTGAGATTTCAACCTTATTAATTCATTTAAATCATCAGTATTTTATCAATAACTTGAAACATCGATAAAAATCTTGAAATTAATTTAAAGTTATTATTCAATTAAAATGGTGAAATCTTTAGAATATAATAAGTATCCCAAGACTTTCCAATATTTATTTTTAATTTAATTTAATACTGACAATTAATGAATTTCAAATGAAAAGGACCAAAGTTGGATAACCCTTTTTTTTCAACTGTGTGCCATATTACTTAGTCTCCTCAGTCTCAAGAAGACGATAATCCAAATGAAAGTAGGAATAAGAAGGAAAGAATTTGATTTTTAGCTCCTTTTTTGTTTATTTTTATATTATACCTCTCAATATGCAAACTAATGATGATAATTATAAATAAATTTTTGAATTTTTTAGATAATTATTATGAAGAATCTATTATAAGAATTATCTACAAAATATTTTTAAAAATCTATAAATATTTAAAGTGTAGTATTAAAATCACGATATCATCAATATTCTTTTTTTTAAAATGCAGATAATAAGAGAGATGATAAGTTATGCACGTTATGTAATTTAGTATCATATTTATTAGCAATCAATTACTTCAAATAAATTAGCAATTCCTTCAGCTTATGGAAGATTTATCAGTCAAACAATTACTGACAGTAGTTTGCAATCAATATTTTTAATATTATTTGCATGCATAACATTGTACATTCTCAACATCAAAGCCAAAAAGCAATTTGTAACATATTATTTTTTTCTTATTTTAAAAAGGACTTGTTCAGTTAGTTGATCTCAACAATTACCATTCTTGATTTCTATGAATCATCAACTTAAAAACCCCCAGAAAATTTTTGAAGCGTTCAAACTTTGAACATCAAGTTTTAGCTATTGTGAATTATCTATATAAATTTAAGAATAAATATAGAAGAATTAGTTTGAAGGCCATTCGTGGCAGATGCTATAATCTCTGCCCTGTTTTTAATTAATTTTGTAAATAATCATTTTTATTAATCACCTTTTTTTGTATCTACTTACCTTAATTCATGAATCTCAAAAAATCATTTTCATTATCATAGTACTATAAGGATACATCACTAAGCCTTTTTGTTTTTTAGGTGCCTTTTTATAATTTCTTAGTTGATTTTTTTAGGGCAATTTTTTTTTATAAAAATAAAACTTTGTTCTGAATCCTCCCAAAATATATTTAAATCTTTTAAGAATTATTGGAAGTTTATTTAGAATTTTTCAAATTACATGACTAAAAATTACCTGATAAATATCAGAAAAAATTGTCGATAGATATTAATAAAATAACTGTCCCGTAGAAAATAATCAAAATGTTTGTAATTTATAGAGAAATAAATAAGAAATTAAATTAAAAATTAAATTCAATAAAAAATGGAATATATAAGTAACTAACCTTTAATGCACAAGATCAGGCTTTAAAAATAGAAAATTTTAAAGTTTTTAAATCTAATGAATGTATAGATTACAACCTAGAGACACCTACACTAACAAAAACCATAGCAACAACTCTATCAGCAAACACTGATACTATAATGGTCCTTCTAACAGCAGCTAATTTATTCCTCACAATCGCAGATTTGTAAACAGTTCAGATTTTCAAACTTATTACTCTAATATTTTAGTTATAAGACCAAAGAAAATTACAACTTTGATCACTCTTAACTAAAAGCAGTCCAAACACAACATCAGCTGTGTCTTCAGCCCAAAGATCTTTCTCATCTGCTTTAGTTTCAGATGTTGGAGCGACTCAACAAGTCTTAGCATTTTAATAATTGTTTGTTTACTTTTACTTCAACTCCCATCTTTACACTAAAGGTTGCCAAGGTTTCAGAATAACAACTTCCTACGATACAATAGCTAGAGATTTAACTTGGGCGAATGAAGAAGATTATATAAAATCAAACACTGCTTCTCAATTGACAATTGATTAAGCCACTTATAATTCATCAACAAGCCAGAGAAAATTTGCACTCAAGCAGTTCTTAACTGATTATCCTTTTATCAAAACCTCAAAACCCCTTCAGTAGTTTTATTGAATTTTGAATTGATATATGGGGGCAATTGACGGATGCTTCATTAGGGTTTATAAAGGAGGCTAGGGTTTAGATAGTAGTCATTAAAGCGAATATATGATAGGCTTGGGGTCAATTTATGACAGTGAGTATATAATTATACTGTTTAAGTTGCTGTATAGATGTGTAGAAAATAGCGACTTACTCAAACCTATTCTTATTTCTATAGCAAGGCTGATCCACAAATCTGCTGATACTGTTAGGTCTTACTGTCTATTAGCTTTAAATATTAAGAGATTGTAACTTAATTCTAAGCCTAAAAGATCATTAAAATTTTAACAACATCATATTGATTATCATATTAATGACAAGAATCTGAAGTATTGGGCCAATTTCTATCTCGCTTAAAGAGCTGTGTTGTTTCATCGTCAATTACTAAAGCTTTCTTTAAGGAAGCTTCCAATTTTTAACATAATTGATATGAAAGACTGTATAGAAATTTGTCTTATTCTTGAGGATAAGAGAAAGTCATCAATCGCTTAAAAGATTTATCAACTCAACTACTTCAAATGTGATGATGACAAGTTTCTAATGAAATTTACAGATTTGTAAAGAGCTCTTACTAAGACAAGAAATAGATAGAGCAGGTTTATAATAAAGCTTGATGCAATTCTTCTCGCTCAAGATTAAGTAGATTTAGCATACTAAATGACATTAAAAGACTTTTTTAATGTTTTTAAAAAACAGCTACCACTTATTATTCCATATGTTTGCAAAGGCATTTAGGAGCTGCACACTATAAGATATATGCATAGAGACTTGAAATATGAAAGCATCATGCTTGATTTTTCACATCAGAGAATAGAGGCGTCTGGACTTGCAACATTGTAGGCACTCCTGGATACTTTCCAGAGAGAGAAGACTGAAGAGATGGTGATATCTAATGGGAGACTTTGGCTCTACCAGCAATAATTGTAGAATGCAATATGCCAAGAAATGGGCACTACAGTTACAAAAGAGAGAAAGATTAAAGCAAAAATACTGCAGTATCTTGACCAGAATAAGATAAAAGGCAAAATGAGAGATGTGGCTGAGTAAATTATACTAAAGCTAAACAGCAGAGCAGAATAAACAATCGAATAAATTATAAGTTTGAAAGGAAATATTAAAATAAGAAAGTTAGCTCATTATGCAAAGGTACAGTTTGATTGAATATTTATAAAAAACCTTATTTCGCATTTACATTACATAAAAACCTTAATCCCATACATAAATCCTAATAAAATCCTAAAAAACATGCGTAAATTGCCACTTATATCAATAAAAAATTTACTCAAACTACTAAAGGGATTTTGGGGTTTGAATATGTAATGAAGCATGATAACCATTCATTGAAAATTATATTATTGTAGGAATACATTCAATATTGAGAAATTTAATTAAATTAAAATTATTTTATTACGCGCGTTAAAGTTGTCCAATTTGAACGATCTTGGGCTCATTCGATAGAAAATTCAAAATTAGCTGGACTTTACTAATTGCGGTACTATTTTATCGCATCCCTGGAGCGAGAGAACTTCAATTTAATTAAACTCATCTAAATTCATTAAATTATACCCTCACATTAAATTGAAGTTCTCTCGCTCCAGGGATGCGATAAAATAGTACCGCAATTAGTAAAGTCCAGCTAATTTTGAATTCTCTATCGAATGACCCCAAGATCGTTCAAATTGGCCAACTTTAACTGCCAATTTTTCGAAATAAAATAATTTCAATTTAATTAAATTTACCAATTTTGAATTTATTCCTACAATATTATTAATTATTTAATACAATATGGAGGGGGAGTTTCCTGCCTAAGATACTTCCACCCAAATATTAATTGGTTAGTCATAGATCTTTATACATTAGAAGTGATTCCATCAGATATAATATAAACTTAAGAATTGCCTTTGGAATATCCAAGAGTCCTTGGTGATAATTCTTCAATTATTTAAATATACGATTAAGACATGGATGAGACTAACAACAGAATTCCAGCATGTGGTAAGAAATCTTATTCCAGTTTCTTGGACAACAATTATTAAAATAAAGAGTAAGATGGAATATTAAGTTCTATAATGTTAGTGGCTCAACCAGATTGGTTTTATTAAAATTCAGCAAATTGTTTCATTAGGCGTCAGTGCAATCAAATCATGCTATAACATTATATTTTTTAAATACATTTATATTAATTATGGTGTAAAACATACAGCTCAGTGATTTATGCTTATTTATTTGTCTTCCTTGGTATTCATTAAGAGATTTAAGAGCGAAGAAAGTAACATCAACAGGCAGACATTAATTATTGTTTGATTACCTGAAACTTACAAATTTTCTGTTCTTAATGTACTTTACATTGACACTATTGTCTCTAAAGTATATGACTTTGATAACCTTAGAGACCTGCCTAATACTTCAAATCATATCATAAAGGTACTTTAAAGAAAAATTAATTTCTAAGTAAATTGGATTTAACAATTAACTCAAGCCTCTAGTCCAACTAATAAATATGCCTTTTCAGAGATGACAAGATTAGGTTCAAACATTTAATGTGTATCTAAGATTGAGGAAAGTTCTAACTACTATCAATATATCTCAGCTTATTAGCAACTACTTCTACAACTGTTTCAAGCAAAATTTTTGCAGATAACTCTGATTATCATTGATATGGAATTATTGCTGATGGTACTCGATTGTTTGTGTCAAATGCTAATACGCCGACTTTTAATTAAATATTTACATTAGAGTGTTTCACAATACCTTTACTTACCTTCCAGGAAACAGCTTACAACTTAATAAATACGAACTATTAGGACTATATTTGAAGTTACTCTATATTTTTAATTGTTACTTTATATCAATAAGGAGGATCAGGATTTATTGCCCTTTACTAAAAATTAACAATTGCTATGTCTCTTCTTAAAGCTTAAGTTTTGTTTAATTTTGATTTATAATAAATTTAAATTAATTGATTTAAAAAACAATTATGTATATTCTAATAAAATTAACTTAATCTAAATGCTTTTCATTTAAGTATGAGACGAGCTTAGAATGAAATTTGAATAATAATGAGTGGCCAATCAGCTTTAAGTATATCTCACCAATCTGGTCTTTTTATGAAATTATATAGCATTCTTAATTAAGTGAATTCCTGTTTAGCCACAACTGATGTTGGCATTTTAAACCCTAATAAATCATATATTTTTAATGATAATGCTGTAATATCAAAGGAGCTACAAGTTTAGGATGCAAACAATTTGGAATTTTTTTTAGAAAAAATTTGCCCTAGTTATCGTGATTATTTGTGACATTTAACTTATTCAATTGATATTCCTGCATTGTGTTCTTAAGCATAAGCAGTTCTTGTATCTATGACTATTGATCATTACTTAACACTTCAATTATCTTTACACTTAATACAACTACAGATACTAAAACAGTGATAGTGAACTCAAATGCGGCTGCAACTGACTTTGGCCTCTTCACTGGAGGAATAACTTTTATTTATAGTACTAATACAATAGTTACACCAGTAAATATAGCAATGAAATCAGCGATTAATTACTCTTAAGGAATAATAAATGAGAAATCCATAGTTCATAGTTGAATGCATTTTTACAAAAATAATAAGAACCTTTTCGCAGGAAATGATATTCAATCAGACGGAGAAACTTATATAATATGTGGTTCAAACAAATCAAATAATGGTCTTAATGACACTTATTTTAGTTGATTTATTCTAATATAAATTATTATTACTTCTCATAAAATACTATCAGTATCTTAACTCAAAATATTTGTTCATAACTAACGCCCATAATAATTTCATCTATATTAATTTTCAAAATCGTACAAAGCTTTGGTGGCTGCTCCTATTCGACCATCCTTTTGTAAAATCATCTTTTTATATAAAAATTAAACTAAATTTTAAGTATCCTTAAATCTGAGTAAAAAGTCTTCCTGACTTTTAATTGTAATGGGATATGTAAAAAAATAAAAATAGAGGTAAACCTGAATTAGAAGATACTTTCAAAAAAAATGAGATTTTATTCAAATTATTTAAAGATTAAATGAGAAAGTTAATTTTTTTATATTAAAAGTAATTGTATTAATTTAGCCTCAGAAAATAAAAGATTTATCAATTTTGTTTAAATAATTGTTTTATTCCTTTGGCTCTAAATTTTTTACAGGATAATTCTTCTCTAAGAATTAGTGTATTTTTTAATGAGGCACTTATTATTAAGGACTCTTGTAAATCTACACTAAAGGTCATGCACTAATTTATCTTGAAACTCTTTGAGTTGGTTTAAACAATAATTATGCTTGAGATTGGAAGCTTGGAACAGGAAATGAACTAATAGTTATCACTAACTCCTATGATACATTATTTTTATTGAATAAAATTATGACTCCACAAAGAACTGTAACTCAATCAGGAACTCCAAACCTCTTATTAAATTATTTTTAAATCAAGAATTTTTTTTTAAATATTTACATTTATTCATTGATTAGTTAATGTGTGCTTTTGTTTGGAATTTATTATTTATATTAATATTTTATTATGAATTATTTGATAGTTTAGTCTTGCTTTAATTTTATTCAAATATTTTTGGCAATTTAGTCGATACAAAGATTAATTTGAGATTGGGGTGTGTTAAAATAAATTAGAATTTTAGAATTATTCTTAATTCATTTTTAATATTTCTGTTGTTTTTGGTTTTGATACATTAGCTTATTATATATATATATATTTAGGGTCTCCATCCACAAATTGAAAGCAACCAAAATTTAATGTGAGTATGTAAGTCTTCTATATGATTAATCAGAGTTAAAATTTATTTCTAACAGCCATAAATGAAGATTATATTGCCCTAGCCATCTAACCCCTGGTGATGGTAAACCCCGAAGCACCTCTAGCCATCTTCAGTTTCACAGAGTGATTTTCAATCGCTTGGCAGCAGGACCCTGATAAGCAAAAATGTATGGGGAGAAGAGGATAGAAGCATAAATATTTGCTAATTTACTGTGAGGCCATAATTAAGGCATGACATTGGCATGGTTTACGAAAGAGCTCCAGTGGCATTATATGGTTCACAATGATAAGACCGTCTCTCGCAATACCAACGATACTTGAGACTATTTTTCATGGTTGAAAGGTTAGTGTTTCTGTATTTCAAGTAGTCCTTGGCGCATTGTGAATTAGATCCACATGAAGTAGCAACTTGATATGGACTAATACTGTTGGTATAAACGCAAGGATTTAAAGAGTAGTAGTGGTAAAAAATCTTATATTCTCTACTGCCAAGACATTAGTCAACTTCAATTCTCTTAGCATCAGAAGTCATAAAGGAGCATAGAGATACCAGAAGGGTTGGGAAAGCCATTGATTGAGATACCCGCAGGTGTCTACACCAAGCAGTTGAATGCTTCAGGAACCCATTGCCTGATTAATTGCAAGAATCTAACAACTTATTAAATTCATTTAGATTTCATGAGAGACCATCAAGACCCTTGCTCTGTGGCTTAGAAAAAATAAAACTAACATTAGAGAAAAGTGGCAGTAACATCAAAAGCAATGCTTCTGTCACTGAATTGAATAGGGTATGCACGCATTTGGAGATGAAGAAATGAGAAAAGGCGCTTGGGTAAGTGTTGTGAGTGGGCCAGGAAAAATAATATGATTCATTATCTTGGCATCCTGGACACTTGTCTCTCTCGGATATTCCACAGACCTGAGATAGCTCCTGCTTATTCATGTGGTGTCCTGATCATTTCGATATCTTGAGTTTGTGTTTGGACATCGTTTGCAATTCTGAAATTTTTCAAATGTCGGAATTCCTAAAATTGATATTAGTGTCAACCTGGATGGATCTGAAGACCGTGATCAATGGCCCCGCGGAGGACAATTTGCTGCTTATGGCCTGGAGGTGGCAAGCGAAAATGATCGAATCCAGCTTAGTATACTTTATCAGAGACGGCGACCTTAGAGACACTCCCATGATAGAAATTTGAGAAGTTTGCAGGAACATCATTCGGTTATTTGACAAGAAAATGTAATTGAGTTAGAGTAGTAATTTATTAAGTCGATTGATTAATCATTAATTTTTCATTCCATTTTTTCCACACACTTTTATTTAAAGATATAAATTAAAAAATCATAATAATTGTAATCCCACTTCTAAATATATTGTTCACTTTTCTATCATATGTTGTAATATAATAAAATTCTTT
>ARYC01003195.1:0-57380 GCA_000711775.1 Oxytricha trifallax | reverse complement strand
CCAGTAGAATTCAATTCCATTAAACTATGGACTGTAAGGTACGTTGAACACTGGCGTTATTCTAAGTTGTTCATAACTCTTCCTTGTAACTTTTGTCTTATGAACTGAAAGATTATCAACAAACTATAATCTCTTATTCAGGGTACTTCTCTCTCAGCTGCTCTAAGAACTTAATATACTGCTCTGTCTTAATAGAGCGAGGATGAATCACATAAGTTTCTAAACCAGCATCCTCGCTAATACCTCCAAGAATTGCCATTGTTTATACCTTGACTTCCCAGTCATATACTTCTATATTACTATGCCTCTTATACCAAGACTTCTAGATGAAAGTGTTGAAGGTAAACACAGCCTCGTCAGCATGAATAAACTTAATATTATTCTATTAGGCTCTCTGCATTTAATTATAATAATTTAAGTTGTTGTTGTAAAATGGCAAAGTGAAATCAATTACTCTCTTGATACGATTTACACCTTTTTAAGAGATACCGTTTCGTTTATAAACGTTTTCAACAGATCATGCAGAGATCTTCAACTCAGGGAACTGGCGGTGAAACATAATAGCTCGTTAGTCGAGAGAGAAGTGAGCCCAGTACCTCAAAGTTTTTTCATTAATAAGATAGTCAATATGCTTCTATAGAAACTTTGACTTCCTCTTAGGCTTAAGAATTCAGCTATTATTGCTTTAATTACACAGCTTTCAAGCAGTGAGAGCGAACTGTTGATGGACTACGCTTTAAGAGCATTGCAATAGACTTATAGTTCAGTACTGGTTTGACTTATTCACTATACATATCACATCCATATCTCAGTTTAAACACTAAATCTATATACTCTTCATCATAAATAGACCTCAAAAGCTTGCTATTTTTGTCTCGCATTTAATAATAACCCCAACCCCTAGCAAATTCCCTACAAATCAAAGCACTTATAAACCTCATTAAGGGGTTTTGGGGTTTTGATTATGTATGCAACTCAAATTGGCCTATTTGTATATATGATTTAACTTACAGAGCATTTCATCCATAATACTTTTGCTTTACAACTGCTAAACCTATACATATCATCTAAGATTACTTTAGTGTTTAATTATTTGATGAAATAGGGAAAGTTCAAAAAGAGTTAGAAATTTAAAGGGATCTATAAAAAGGTTATAGAAATTTAGAATTACCAAGAGATTCTAGTATTATAGATATATAATTCGTTGATATGCCAAACAATGATAGAAATATGATTGCGAATATTTTCTAAAACCAGTTTTAAAGCTAATTAAAGAATGACAGTGAAGTCACTGGACTACGCTCATTAACCTCTCAATAAGAATTTATTTAGGATTCTGAATTGCAGAACAATATTAAATACGAAAATCTAAGAACTTCTGAACTCTGTAAACAGCTTCTCGTGTACCGTGGACAACACTATTGTGATAATCATGAATTTATTAATAGATTTAGGCATCTTTTTAAACAAGGAGATAATTCCTTACTCTCAAATAAGATATCTACTGGGAAAGGATTCCTGAATGCCAAAGAAAGCATTGAATATATGAAAGAATTTATATTAATTACCACTAAAGGAAGAGATCAATCATAATAGCTCCAAGGTCTTTCTATTGATTTGAGTTAGCTTCATTTAATTTATTATAAAAATCTAAACTTCACTTACCATAGTTTGGGAAAACCAGTAAAATTTTCAATTAATAGGTTAACTAAAGTTTCACTACATCAAATAGAATGTCAAGAACAAAGTTAACTCTCTAAAATAAACAATATAGTCACAAACATACTCAAGAATTTCCTGAGGAATTCAAAGATTTTGGAGTTATTTAACAACTAAATATTTACATTTTACTTTATTTATTTTTATAGTAATTTAAAAATTTTGAAGCAATAAACAATATTTAAATATAGGCAGCAACAGATTGTCTAAAAATCTAATGAGTATTTTATCTAATAAAAATGACTCAGATAGTTCATCTAGCAACAGACTTTCAAGAAACTTAAATCGTACTATGAACAGGCTATCCCCAACTATTATTGCTTGTGCTACTTTTATTAATTTTATATGTCTTTATTTTTTATTACTTAAGACAAGAAAAGCTCAAAATCTTCAAAACATTCTAGCAGCAAAATAACTGAAATTAAAAAGAGGCCAAAATCTTAAATACTTTCCAAAGACGACCATTAACAGTTATTTTCAATTATAAATCTCATTGCTAATTATCATTAAAATAATACATGAAATTGAAATTTTATTTAGAAACTCAGGAAAGTTACTTAATAATAAGAAGCAAATAAATGGGTCCCCTTAAGTATCAAGCTCAATTCTAAATAATTGGATGTTTGATGAAAAGATTTAATAAATTTAAATGAGTAACAACACCGCAGATATTTATGAAAAGATACAGGAGTTCAAATAACTTTATGTTTAAAATATTTCTAAATAATGATTTAATTTTAATGTAATAAAAAAATAACTTTTCAATCAGAAAATGAGTCAATAATAAAATGAGTAGAATTAGAGAAGGCGTATAACTGTAGATAGTATAACTAATAGAAAGTCAACTAATAATTTCAGTAGAAGCTCTAGATAAACTTAAATTCTCAATTATAAATTACAAATATTTTTATTTGCCCCATAGTGATAATTACTTCAATTTTCTTTGAAAAATGACTTAGTAAGTAAAAAGTTCTATTTATTACAGGTTTTTAGTATATACTTATCAATTTATTGATAATTACCTAGTTTTAGTTATATTTTTTAACATTTTATTAAAAATGTTAAGCGGTTTATTGAAAATATAATGTAAAAATATAAATTTTTAAAGGAATTAAAATTATTAAACAATTCTGAAGTAAACAATAATTTAAATGAAAATTAGAATAAAAATAAAAGTTTTAAAATAAATAAAAATCTTAATTTATTAAAATCTTTATAATTTGTCTTGAATTAAAGTTATGGTTATATTTTATAATTTTATAGGGCTAAATTATATACTTATTGCATTAAACTAATTACTTCCATACTAAGAATTATATGTTTTTAAATTAGTTTAGCTACTTAGGAAGAGTAAGAATTTGTGAATAATAATTATAATAAATATCCAATTTTATAATTTTATAGTTTTGATCTTTATAAAATATTTTTATCGACATAATATATTAACATATTTACGATAATGGCGTTAAATTATAAATTCATATTCATTTGAATTTTAATTATAATTCTCAACCATAGCTTCTAAATTTTAAACTATATATATTCACTTAATATGAAATTAGAAACAAAGTAGATCTCCTAATATTCAGATTGCCTCTAATTATTCAGTGAATATCAATAATTTAAACTTTACATCTTTCAACTATATCTTGATTGATTTCAATTTAATTTTGCCAATATCTAGGCAATATAAAAAGCAATAAAATTAGAATTATTAGATTCATAATTTTAAAAATATTTCTTCTAATTCTACAAATCTAAATAAATTCAATATGAGTTCACTATTAAATTTTCATGAATGAAATGATTAATATTACATGCAGATTTAAAAATTTTTGAATGTCTTATCTCTTTCAAACATGACTTCATCGACTCAGTACACTTTTTCTAACCATTCATTAATGTAGTCAAAACTTGCCAATATAATAGCATCAACTGGAAATGTTCTGATTAAATTTGCTAGCATTCCAACATAAAAATGCCTGATACCTTTCTGACGATAAATATTTAGGATAACCTTTCGCATGCGCGTTTCAACTGGCTATTCAGATAAAATGCTCACTTAAATTTATGTCTTTACTACGTCAAAGGGAAAACAAAGCAGCCAACTGTTTACTCATAAAATTGAAAATAATTTTTTAAAAAAACACTACAATTAAACTCCTGCCATCCCCCCACAAAATAGCCGCATGAAAAACTCTTATCTCTTAAACTAGCTTTCATTGTTTTAATATTTTGATAGATGATTCTTATAGAAATAGTTCTTTAAAGCTTCATATGAATAAAAATAGATTGCCCAGCCTGGAACATCTCTCCAAAAGGTAGCCCAATAACCTTGATAAAAACCTTTAATTCCCTTTTTCTCATAGATAATTGGAATGAATTCTTTATAACTAATAAATTTCCCTGTGTTTACTTAGATGTTGCACTTTAACACTTCTGTAGGGACGAGCATAAACAAACCTAATCTGTAATATTTTAAGATGAAATGAGTTAAACAAAATTACTTACGTTCCACCAACTGCTCCTGTGACAAGACCCATATTTTTGTCACTGAAATCATATTACTGTAACTTTCTCTTAGATATTTCATTAGTAACAAACACACTACATTTGCATTATAAGCCATATTAATTACATTGTGTTGTAAGGAGCAGACGCAGCGATTGGAGATAGAATTCCTTTGTATAAGCCAAACATCTAATACAATAGATTAATTAAAAAAAACTATAATGATATTTTAATTACTTACTCCTTCTGCTTGCATGGACTGACGTATACATTAAATTATTCCAATTCTTTCTGGAGAAACTTGCATTCTAATCTTCATTTATTTATTTTAATACAAATATGCCTACCTTAACTGTATCTAGAGGATGTCCCATGGCAACTCCAAATATGTTTGATACTGAGCTTGAAAATATTTGACCAAGAAGAAACTTCATTGTAATTGGCTATAGGGAATCCGTTTGACATACTATGAAAAAGGTTATAAACGACTAATAGTATATTGTACATAGTTTGTTGTCACTGTGAGAAAGCATCTCATGAGTTTATTTAAATTCCTAGAAAAGATTAGTTAAGAATTCAAGTACTTGGTGATGTGGTTGGTTGGAATCGTATGATGCAAGATTTGGAGTGCTTTGAGAATCTTAGATTTTGTTTTTATCCATTTTAGTAGCTAAAACTAAAACAATTAAATTAACTCTAAAATATTAGTGGTTACATTTAAATTTTTGAAAAGAATTATTTATTAAATTATTCTCAAAATAAGTACTGTATTTCAATTTATAAAGATACAAAAATTATGTTTGATATATACACTTTATAAATTATCCCCGTAAATAATTATCAAGATTAATTAAAATTTTATTAAATTGTTTAAAGACTATCTTTATTTATACTTTATATTCTAATATATACTTATTTTATGACTCCTTTTATATATTATCATTAGAACACAATCTAGCTCTTAAAGGCATCGCACTAATCTTTAAATGCCCCTCTTCCCCTCGATCCACTTGTGCTTCTTGAACTAATAATATTATTAACACCCCTCAGACCAAGTGTTGCAGCACACATTAAGCTGTCTCTCTGATTTTTAGGCATTAAGCTATTTCTACGGCTTTGGTATGATTCGGAGGTGTTCTGATAGTTTAAAGGCTTGAATTAAATCATATCTACACTTGAATTGAGATGTTTTTACACTTTGAATTGCAACTTGCTGTCATTAAATATGCTTCCAACATTTGATTAGTGGCCAAGATTTTCGTACTCAACTGAAGTCAATTAGAATTTTTACATTTTAGCCTTTGTCTAGGCTGGCGAAAGTTAACTTGATTGAATTGGTACCCTTTCAGTGGATCCAGACAACCCACAGATCTGTGAGGTATAATCTTTCATCTTTTTCACTAAATGATACATTTATAAATAAAGAGTTAAATGTGACTGGTTCATAGGTGACATTTTGTAGATACTTCTGTCAAGTCTGAGAAGCTAAGAGTTATTCCCTATGTAAAAATTACCTTTATCCTAGGGTGAGACAACCTAAGCCTTCAACTTAGTATTGTAATTTGCAAAGTTTGATTAAAGTTTTATGCAAGGTCTTTATGTTTCTGTATTTTCAAGTTCTTATAATGAATAACATAAATCTCTCTAGTAAATTAGAGAGTAGATATTCTTTTTTACAATATTATTTATAAATTAAGTAAAGCAAAATTTAAATGAGTTCTTTTAGGAAGCAAAAATTTTTAAAGATTTCCCTAACTAATAATTATTTTATCTTGCATTAATGTTTAAATTTTTAATGCTTTTTCTCTAAATTTTTATTGTAATCTGAATGTAGGAAGTTTATTTATTCCATCTTTTTTTTTCGTTATCCTTTTATAAGTGAATCGTTTTAAATATACTTTTTTCCTTTAATACAAAATCAATTTACATATAACTGTTTATCTTAAAGTTTGACCTATGAACTTTATCGTATGTCTACTATTTAGTTTTTGACATTGATCTCTCATTATTTTCATGTTTATTTTTGCTAAGACTTGAATAATTTAGCTCATCAATTAGAGTTTACTATATTTTTGGGTGAGATTTTCTCGATTTGAAATTAGTTGGAGTTTCAGTTTTATATTCCTGAGTTTAATAATATTTATGATCCAAGTTGAGTACTCTTGACGAAAGAGCGTTTAAATATAAAATTATATTTAAAAGTTGTCTATAATTCTAGATCTATTCACTCCAAAGGGTGGTGTAGGATTAAAACCTATTCTAGAGTTATTGATACAATAATTTTAATTTGGGATATTTTCAGTTTATTAAGTTTTGACTGTATATTTTGACTTAATAAGCTAATCTACTATATTCTTTCTCTTCTACTCTAATTCTTATAACTGTAAAGCAAATTATTGAGCTTGCTTCTTGTTATTACTGTCATTTTAATAATAAGAATTGTTTTGATTTTGACTTTTTTATACTTTCTTGGTAGGAGCTTATTTAGATTAACTTTACCATTATATACAATCAACTAAATTCTTTGATTAAACTTTTGTTGCACTACTCTTAGGAGGTAGATTTGCCATACTTTGTCTTTTGGAACTCATATTTGAATTTTACTGCGTAAAATATTATTAGACCATTTGGTTTCTGCTTATATTTTATTTTTAACCATCATGGATCTGAAATCTCTCAATCATCTCTATATTTGATCTATGAACGACTTCATTATGATGACTCATTAATCTACTGGGTGATGCACTTGGCCTACTCAAAGAATTATTTAGAGTGCTTGTCGATTATCTTCGAGAGGAAGCTGTGGTGTTACTCAGT
The DNA here is from genome assembly GCA_000711775.1 of Oxytricha trifallax. Taxonomy (NCBI): domain Eukaryota; phylum Ciliophora; class Spirotrichea; order Sporadotrichida; family Oxytrichidae; genus Oxytricha; species Oxytricha trifallax. The sequence continues at coordinate 50,333 of ARYC01003195.1, read as the reverse complement.
TAATTTTAACTCAAGAAATTAGAATTATTCAGCTAAAATTTTGGTGTTATAGAATTTCTTTTTTACACAGAATTCACAGCAGTTGGTGGCTGCTTAAGTAGAGTATATTTGCTATTCATTTACAAATAAAAATTATTTTAAAATCAATACGTTTGGAATTCTGAATTTATAGCATAAGAAGTATGAGTAAGAAAGAAGAAAATTTAAACTTAATAAATTAATGTAATAAAGTGCTGTATTCTTAATGCTATTTACAAGAGATTACACAAGAAAAATAGTTGCTAATTGTTTATAAAGGTGTCACCTGCACTAGTTAAATAACTAACACGAATTTCTTTTCAGAGCAGCTTCCTTCTGCAAAGCTTCAATCAAAATTTAATTTGATTTCAATTTTTTCATAAGATCATCTTCATCGCAAGACTCTAGGTCTATTTCTAATTGCTGATTTTAGTTTTGTTATAAAAATTCCATTTAATTGTCAGTTTTTTCGTTGTATAAGAAATCTTCTGCTTCGCTCAGGTTAATCTCAAACATATCATCATTAATGAATCCCTCCATAGATAAGCCTGGCTCATTCATTAGGTGAATCTCATTCCTAGCCAATGATTCTTCTTCGGATACATCTCCAGTTGTCGTAGAGATTTGCGAATCCCTATTATTTTAGTTAGTAAAAAGAAGGTTGCTTTGGCTTAATGACTAGAACTCGTAGTCTTTATCTTCTTCAAAACAAGCCTTATTAAGAGGCCAGTGAGAAATCATATGATTCTCTTAATTCTAAGAGACTTGTCTATCTTCCATATCGTTGATAATGAATTGAGTTGTATTTAATGGAGCATTATGTCTTTTACCAAGAAGTGCAAACTTCTTCAACTGTCCTTTTGCTTTTTTGAATTATGACTTCTTAATATATTTTTGTTTTCTAATCCCCTTTGTAATATCTTAATGACTATGCTAGCCTTTATATCCTTAGAAATTCTTATGCTATTTCTAGCTTCTCTTTTTGTGCCATCTCTTTCTTTTGTTATGAATCTAATCTGATCTATGTGGCTCATGATTTTTCAAGTCTTGAGTCTTATCTTTATAATTCACTGGTTAGCTCTAACAAACTACTTGTTCTGCATTTAACCTTTAGCTTAGCTATCTTGTTGTTATCAATTTGCAATCGTTAGCAGTGATCTGTAGAAATTCTGATGAGTTAGTTTTATTGTCATTTCTAGGAGCCTCTCCATGCTTATTTTATCTAGACTTCTATTGGTATTTGCTATTAAGTTTCAGCATGTCTACTTTAGATCTTTGATACATCTGAACTTTATGCTGCTTACTGATGTCGTTTTTGCTTCTTAGCTTTCTTGAAATTTAATTGCCTACCCTATTTTATTAGAAGTAATTTTACTAATTTTATTATTTCAAAACTTGCCTTTAATCTTATATAGCTATTTGATCCACAGCCATATATTTTGAGTCTCTGCCCGACCAATCTTTTTAATTTGCTGTAAACTGCTTTTAGCAACATTTCTATTCATTCAAAGATTAAGTCTCAATTATTGAATCAAATTCTAAGCTCAGGTCCTAGCCATCATATAGTGAAGTAGGGTAACTGTTGAGTTTTAGCAATGAAGAAATTGAATCTAACCCTGTAAAGCTGCTTTACTAGTTCAGTTTTGTCTTGAAAGACGATTGAGCTTGGCATATCTTTCTTCGGCTATACCTATGATTGATGTAATACTTTCTTTTGTCCCCTTTGATCAAGGGTTTACAATGTTGATGTTGCTGTTGGTGAGTGTCGTCATCTTTCCAATGAGAGCTTCTCAAACCATCGCCATCAACCTACAAACTTTTTGGGTTAACATTTAACTTACTACTTATACGATGAGTATCAAATGCTCCTGTGGAGTACCCTTAGAGTATGTTTCCCCCATTTTCAAATCTAATCACACTAGAATTTTCCATATAAAACTATTAGTTAGCCAATTCATTATTGGTTAGTAGCTCTCCCTGTGGTTTTGAGTTGTTCATTTTTTATCTGATTTAATTAAGTGATTAAGAATAATTACTATTAAGCTGATTGAATTGCTTTGACCTTAATTATTAAAAGTACCTCTTTCTACGAATTTAATTATTACTCAAGTATTTTGCATTTTTTGAAACTCCTAAGCCACTTTAATTATTTTTTCTAGAATTCAACATCTCTTAGTATTTCTCTTTATGATTGTATTTTGCTTCAAGTTGATTTCTGTGGTCGAAATGTTTATTATTCATTGTTATTTGGTTAGCTTCCCTGATAAACATACTTTGTATTTTTAAGTTGTTTTATTCTTTTTGTATCTTAACTTTAAACTTTCCAATTTATTTTAGAGAATGAGGCTTTATTAATTAACTTTTTAGTTATGGATGTTTGTTACAAACTTAATAATTTAATATTTTAATACAAACGTAAAAAATTACTTAATGAGAGGGAAAAAGCGTGCTAAGTCGAGAGTTAAATATTTAAATTCCTTACATCAGCACACCTCAAATAACAAAATTTTGTATCACAAACTTATTTGTATAATTAAATTTATTCAATTAAAAAATTTTAATCATGAAATGTAGAATCTGTTAAAATTATGATTAGATATAATAATGAAAAATTAATAGAAATTACAAAATAAGTTTCAAAGAAGTACTAATATTTTACAAGTTTATTCTAAGAAATATTTATTTTATATTTGCTAAAATTCAATCATAAAAAGTATTATTTGTTAAACCTAATTCATAAAGTATGAGAGTGGCTTAAACCGATTCTAAAACACTGTAAATAAATTAATGCTCTAAATTGAAGAAATTATTACTTAAATTTATAAGTAAGTATATAACTAAGTTTTATAGTAAAACACCAAGTAACCGATTGTTGACTGACTAGTTAAGTTAAATGTTACAAATGAAAAACATCTCAATAGGGCAAAAACCTTCTTAAAATATAAAACATTTAAGTGAATCTAGCTCAACTTCTCCTTCAAAATTGATGAAATAAAAATTGTAGCAAATGTGCTTAATTATTAATAAATTAGAAATAAACAACTTACTTTATATTGGAAGTGTAATTAGTTTCAATTTGCATATACATTATTCATAAATCATAATTTTACTTAAAATGTAAAGAGAAATGGTAATAAATAATTCCATTTAAGGCAGCATGACTGATCTAATATTAACAAAGAAAAAACTAAGTGGCGGTCAATATAATAGTTCATAGTCAGGCTAGACGAACTTAAGAGACTAAGGTTCAGCTCAAGCGAAGGAGAGAGTCATTATTTGTAATGTCTCCCCAGATCATTTACTTCTCAATAAAGAAAGAGATTATATTAAGCAACATGAGAAGCTGTTTAAATTAAAGATGCCAGAGAAATTGAACTAAGTTTAACTTGTTTTATATTAAAATGGGGGGGGGGGAAATGTAATTTCTTAGTTTTAATGAAAACAGAAATCAATTGAACTAAGACTCAGATAAAAAACACAGAGAATCTCAAATAATAGATAACTAGCTATTTTTGAATATCAGCTAGAAGAATTCACCATCACCTTAATTAAGCAAACTTAAGAGTGGATCTGTGAAACATTCTCCATCACCAACTACAATCAAATCTTTTAATAGGTAGTAAAGCACAATTAAAAATCATAAATCCCCTATAATTATTTTATTCAAGAATAAGATGAAGTTAAATAATAGAAATGAAAAAATTAGGAATCTTATATTTACTAGGTGATTATTTGTTTTTCTATACTAGTTGGACAATTTTTAAATGGAAAAAAATCGATTTAAATTGGTTAAGATGTTCTAGCCAATAAAAGTTTAATGGAATTATATAAGGCTTGGCTAAGCATGAATATTTTTTTTCAATCACATTTATCACACATATATTTTATTATAAATAATTTATTTAGCAATTTATTGTATTATGTTTTCCACTTCATAGAATCTTCTATATTATTTAAATAAAGGAGTTTTAGTTAAAAAAACCAAATAAATTCAAAGGTAAACCATACCAATAATATAATAACTTATTATAAAATTAAAATTTTTATATAAATTTTTTAAATAATGAGGACTAAAAGAAAAATCAAAGAAAGACATTGGCATCACCTTAGAAATATCATTAAGTTGGATTCAGTGGCAATAATCATTAATAGTAAAAAAGTGCAAGTAGAGTTAAGTTTTCAAGCAATATTCTAGAGTATCAAATAATTCAAATAACTACTTATACTTAGCTGACATTTTAGTATATATAAATTATAAAGTATCAAGAAGATGAAGAAGGAAATGTCAAGGAAACCTAAAAAATATAAGCTTCAGTGGTCGAGGAGAGAGACCAGCTATTTTTAGATACACCAATATTTGGATATGCCCCTTTAGTTTATAAAGAAAATACCAGTGGCTGGAATAGAATATAGAATTCTATATGTAGTCCATTCAGACAAGATTTCAAGAAGCTTCTGCAGTATGTAGAGACAATCAATTTTTTAATGATAAAAATTATAATTCCCAATGTTATTCCGCTCAATCTATGTTTACAAATAAATAGTGAATGCAAGAAATGACTACGTCGATAAACAAAGATGAAATAGAGGCAAGTATAAAAAAATTGACTAGTAACTTTCCATTTTACTATATAAAACTTAAGGAAGATTAATATCATGCGATAACTCAGCAACAGTTATTTATTGCAAATTTTGTATTTTTAACAAGAATTGAGGAATTAAAGAATCAAGAAAAACTAAAAAAATGCTAACAAAAATTAAAACATCCGTTAGTAGAGCGTCCCTCTAAGACATTAATCTACAAATATAATGCGAAGGCCTAGTATAAGCTATGGTTTACAAAGATAACTATCTAATCGACTATCAAGGTATGAGTATGATGGGGCCACACCCTCAAGTAACCGACATGCTTCTAATGCTACTTTTAGTAATAGATTTTATTTCTATACTTGTTACATAATTTTCTATAAAGTTTATTAAGAAAAGCTAAAAATCATTTTTAACTAACTCTAAACATTATTTTAAGCAGTTGTAATGAAAATCAGTATTTTGTTAATGCAATCTCAAAGCCTTAAAACCCGCCTGAATAATTGAACATTAGCGTATAGAATAACCAATCATTTCTGAAATCCAACAATCTCTCGAAGTTTAGGAAGTTATCTGGAAGTGTACTAGATCAAAGATCAAGCTAAAATGAAATTAAATTTAACCATAATCAAATCAGCCAAAGATAGAGCAAAAACAGTATTGTAAATATACAGGAGATAGATAATGATGATGGGACACCTGTTCATAGACTTCATAAAAAAGCATAAAGTTAATGTTAATATTTTATTATAAAAATACTAAGCAGCTGGAATATTACAGAGTAGACGAATGAGTGAAGTAGTTTCTACTAAAAATGGACAACATCAGCACTTTAAAAAGAATCATGAAAATACTGCTACTACATCTATTAATTCAAAAATATAATTCATTTTAAAAACATTTAGAAATAATTATAGTAAGCAGCAATTAAATCAATAACCTTTAAATTCTTTGGGATTTCAATTAACTGAACTTTTCTTTTTTCATTAAAAATTTATAAGATTAAATTAATATCTATCTGTAAAGTTTCATATTACTAACTGATAATTAAAATTGAATCCATTTAATTTATAATTCTCTATATAATTAACTTCTTATTTATCAAGGGTTACTTTCTAGACTTTTCTTTTCTATTTTGAATTATTTACGCTAAATATTAATTTTACTATTTAATTTAGTAATAAAAAATGGGATTTATTGAACTAAAATTTCAACTTAGCTCGAGTTAACGAACTAAATATAAATTACGAAGCTTCTACAAGTATAAATAAAATTATTAATACTGGAAATTTCACTGCTAATAACTAAAAAAATACTAGCTTTTCCAATGATCTATAAGAGTATTAAAAAGTTAAATTAACTGTTAAGAAAGATAGTTTCTCATAAGCAGCAGACGCATTGATTCATGGCAATGAGGATATAGTTGAATTTTAATTATAGATATATCTATTGTTGATTAAATTAACAAAATGTACACTAATTTTTATTATACTGCTAACAATCAAAGTATAAATAAAATTACTTAAATTTAAGAGTTTGAATTTGCAAGTGAGAGTACCTAGAAAAATGCAAACTAAAAACCCTCTAAGAATAATTTAAACCCTTTCAAATAATCTACAAAATCGAGAGTTTCAGGAAAATTGAATTAATTTGAGGATCATAGTTTCTTATCTTAATCTGCTTTGATAAGTGAAGAATCACTTACTTCTGATAATTTGCGCATTCATATCAATATAAATTAAAAAATTTATGCTTTCTTTTATTACTTGTAAAACTAACAATTTATGATCAATTCTATGAACTTACTAGAAAGTGATAAATAGTTTCGCAAGAAGTAGGATCTTGGAAATTTTATAAAAGAATATTGTGATGCTAAGTTAAATTCCAAATAGTCAGAGATTAATTCTGTGAATATCATAGACAAAAAACTATTGAGTAGAGAGTCACAGTCTTTTCAAATATTATTATTACTTTTAATAAGCTTTAGTAACAAGATTATTATTTAAGAAAGTTTTTAGTCAAGAGCTCAAAATTATTAAAAAATAATTACCCATTACAGAAAAATGTCCTAAGATAGCATATTGCGTTAATTGAAAGAATCACATGAAAACCCTCTTCCAAAATTGAAACTTTAAGATTAATCTCTCAATTATTGAATAAAGTATTTTAATAGTCCACACATCTCATAATTTATTTGGAAATTTAGTTTTTTAGTAATAGCTGAGACAATCCTTGGTTTTATCAACAAATGATGACACCCCACATAATATTAATGTGTAAAGCTAGACACCTTCAATAATATCTTCATAAAATGATCCTAGAAAGAGCTACATACCTCAAATATTGAGCATGAGATAAATTATAATATGTATTTATGAAATATTTAGTAATCATTAGAGATTCAAAAGTAACAATTCAAACATCCTGCAAAATAATAAATCTTGCAATCAATCTTTAAAGAGTCAAGATGAAAAAACTAATAAAAGCTAAAATAGCGTGTTGAACTTAAGATGGCCTTTTTATTATTAAAATTATTCAATTATAAAATTAAGATTTATATTAATTAATTGTAAAGGCCATAATCTTAGCATAACTCAACAAGGGCATCAACATCTTAATAAATGTTTAATCAGTAGAATTTCTCTAAAAAATCTTAATTTTTTAATGAAAGTTAATCAATTACAAAGGGGAAATAAAGTGGAATTTAACAAAACCATAATGAAATGAATAATTATAAGAATATTTTTCATAATTCCAGATTTTCTTAGTAACTTTTGCGATAAGATAAGGATAAGCTAAATATGCAGGGAAATGGGGTTGAGAAAATCATGAATTAAAGATATTCTAAAATTTAAACACCTTAATGCAGTAATAAGTAGAATTTAAAAAAATTATAAATGGCTTAATTTAATTATAATATTATTTTTTTAATTTATAACATTTAGAACTCATTAAATTTAATTTTACATAAGTATGAGTGAAAATAGTACATTTAAAATTTTTATTTCATTAATTTACACAAATTAATGTATGATAGCTCTATACAAAATTTCTGATAAAAGATAGTTGATAAATTAGTTTAATTATTTGAACTTAAATATTATATAATTTTCTCATTAATATTTATAAATAATAATTTCTCAATGTCAACTGACTAGAAAATGCAATATTGTAAATTAAATTGTTTATTTGAATGTAATTATAAAATATTCAATAAAAATAGGAGTAAATTTAAAAGATAAATAAAATAATGGGTTGCTGTAATATCTTATGCTTTGTTATTTGAATATTGATTTATTGCTTTTAGGTAACATAATTTTTTTAAATATCTTTTCCTGTGTTATTTTTTATATCATATTTAAAGTATTTATAGTGTAAATTCGAGAAAATAATTAGCTTGAAAACTTTAACTTAACTTATACAAATTAAACAATAAATTAAATTTATTTGCAAATAAATCTAGTTCTTGAAATAGCTCCCTTTCAAACTCATCCCTATTCGCAATTAAATTAATGATTTGAAAATATTAATAGAACAGACACCTAAAATAAGCCCAAGTTAAATATAAAATTAATTTAACTCATTCTCTAGTTGAAGAAGAAATTCATCTTCAATTTAAGCCAATAAAAAGTAAGTATTCTTTTATAAAAATGTTTAAAATTAATGGTCTATTATAATAAGTATGGGATACTAAGAGGATATTATTTATCAATGATTTGTAATTGATATAAAAATAATCAGGAATCTGTTAATTATTAGCTATTAGCAAGGTTATTTTAAAGAAAAAAATCAGGAATATTTCAAAGACACTTTCAAAAGCTATAATGAATAAATTCAACTTTATATTGCATTCTCTTTAAAAAAAATCTACAATAACTTAGTTGAGGAGCATCAAAATTTCAACTGGATGTCAGAAACTCAAAATATTTTTAGCATTATGAGTCATTTTTCAGTCTTTACTTTTTTTGATAAAATTTTGAATGTTTTGGAAAATATTTCTTGTCAAAAACTTATTAACAGCTTAAAATTAAAGTATATCATTTACCTTACAAACATTTTGATTCTTTGATAATAACTTTATATTATATTAGATTGAAATAACCTAGAAAAAACTAAAGTTAAAATGATATGCTAGCTTGGAAAGAAACTTCAAGCATTTATAAATGGTGTGAAATTAGAGTTATTTGTAAGTTGCCAAAGAGAAGAGCTCATCATGCCTGCGTCAGCATAGGGGATAAGTAAGTGTTTTAACAAGCAAAAATAACTGATTTTATGATTGATGCTCTAGAAGCGATAAAGCGTTAAATTTTAACACAATTTTATAGAATGATAATTTATGGGGGAGTAGACACTAGAGATGGGTTTTGTGAAGCTAATATTATATGGAGTATAACTCCATTAGCTCTCAATCCTGAATGGGAATGTTTAACACTAATTGACTAACTTCATGTCCTTCCAAGTAAAATTTTATCACCTAAAATTTTAAATACTTTTATAGAGGGAATTTGCAGACATTAAATGACTCACTTATCTTAAGGGAATGAAATAATGGTGATAGGAGGATTGAGATAAATCATTCAAAAACCTTTTGACACTTATGTACCTCCTTCACAGTAATATATTTATAACAAAATTCATAGTTATATTTAGGCGTAAGTTTTAGAGAAGATTTTCCATTAAAGATCGTGCAAATCAAAGCGGCTTAAGTCTTCAATAAAATCAAATTAACAATCATTTAATATTTAAGATTTGCTTAAACAATAATATGGTTGTCCCTTACAGCTTGGTAATTTTAGATCAATATAATTATATATTTATAGAATACATAGAATAAAGACTCTGTGGTAAGTGTTGAATCTATTGACTCTCATACTGCAGTTTTTATAATTTTAAATTCAATATTTAAAAAGCATAAATGAAAAAATTGTAGTTCATTTCATTTTTTTATTAACAATTAATACAACTAATCAATTTAAGGAGATAATTAAAATTGATGAAATTCAATTAATAAATAAAATCTAAATTATGTTTTATAAAGTTTACTCCCAATCTTAAAACTCAATTGTAATATTTGGCGGATATATAAACAATGCGAATTTAAGTAATACCCAAAATATAAATAAAAAGATTTTAATTAATCAACATATAATTTTTATTGATTTATTTAAATATCTTATTATTTTTAATATAAAGTTGTAAACATAACTTTTTTTATATTCATATAAATATATTTTATGTTAATGAAACGTATATACTTAGTCTGAATCATAATAAACTTCAAAATAAATACCCCATAATTTTCTAAAATATTTCTTAATAAATTATAATTATAATTGCTTGAATTGTATTAAAGCATTTTAAAAATGTAAATCATATATGTTCCTGGGTATAACCATGCATAATTACTATTTTCTTGAATAAACCAACAAAAATGTTTAATTTATTTTCTCTCTTTAACTGCTATTAACTTAATTGGGGGGGGAAGTTTTTAAGTTCCAAAATTTTAAATGCAACCAAGGGGGAAAGTTTCTTGCCCCTTCGGAATTTTCCTGCAATACATAATAATAAAGAATATGTATAAATTTCTCAAAATCTCTATCATCAATTATGATCTAACTAGTCATAATATCACATCCAATATCTTCTTTACTATGACAAAGATTATTATTGATAAATAAACAATTAGTTCAAAATTGTTTTTATCATATGATTAGACAAAGAATTAATATAAACCTTGAAAATTATATATTAGAAAAAAGTTGTTTAATATATTTGGTTATGGTAGTAATTGAAAATGAAATTAATACTTTTCTAGTATTTTTATTGCCAAATAATATAATTTTTAATGTTGCATGCAGGAAAACACAGAAGGAGGCAATAAAATTTCTTAGGGGAGTGCGGGAATAAGCACGGGGGAGGAAACTTCACCCCCAACTAAATTAATTAAAAGTATATTATATTTAGATAAAGCTTTTTATAAAGCTTTTTACTTTTTTGAACTTTAAGATTTCTTAAATATATTTCCCAAGAAGTTTAACACCTATCTTAAGTAAGAATGAATTTTTTAAGTGATTTATTTCTCTATAACTATATAATTTTTTAGATACTCTACTAATATAAAAACAACCTAAATTTTCTTAATGTTAACAAATATAAACATTGAAATTCTTAGATCTTAAAATATAATTAGTTAAAGTTTTCAGAGTATTTAATATAAACGAATAAATCAAAAGTTCCATACCTCCTGAAAGATGTGATCATACTGCTACGATATATGAAGAAAAAATGTTTGTAATCGGTGGTAAAAATCTTGAAATAAATATACAGTATGATGATTTGTGGATGCTTGATCTTTCAAATAACTTATGGAGTGAAATAACTTTCAGCTCTTAATATCTCAAAGATAGAGTTTATTTGGAAATAAAATAAGTAAATCTACAATATTCATATTAGTTGAAGCGAGCATTTAATTGTGTTAACAATTCTTTTCGAATGCAAATAACTTAATTTTTACTAAATGCCTTCAAAATTTAACTAAAATAATATCAAATGAGAAATTTGTGCCTGCAATTAAAGACTATGAAATCCAAATTTTTAAAGTCAATTAAAAAATCTTAAATTTTAAGGAAAATAATATTAACTGAAACAAATAGGGCTTATTATTTACTAAGATTTAATTTTACACCCGGAATTGATTATTTCTTGATTGATAATGCCACCCTCCAGCAAGGTTTGGCCACGCTATGACTATAGATTAGGATCATGGAAAGATTTATATTTTTGGAGGCTCATGCTTAACTCAAACATAAGAGCTAAATGATTTCTATGTTTATGACATTCAAACTTAAAAATGGGAATTACTTCACAATTCAAGAATCTCTTAAAGCACTAATAAGTCAACGAAAAAAATTAATTAGAAAGATTTGAAAATGATAAACAGAAAATTCACAAGCTAGTTAAGCTTCAAAGTAAAATCCCAACCCTCGACACCTTTAAGAAGGTTAAGTGATAATAAATATTAGAAGGACAAGTTCTTCGAATAACCCCAAATTGAGAATGTAATTCATGAGGCCGTGAAATAGAACATGATGTTCTTTAAATGCCCGAATAGCTCATCTTAAAGAAATTCAAATATAATTATAAATCAAGGCACACCAATCCCTCTCATAAGTCCTATGTCAATATAAGAATCTGAAAACGACATAATGACAGTAAAAAATCTTCAAATACCTTTGAATGATAAAGCGATTAATAATTAGGAAGTGATTTCAGCTAATCATAATTCTAATGAGATCATTGATTTCACATACTCACCTGGCGAAGCTTTGTTTAGGCAGCAGCAAAATTTAATGAAAATAACAAAAATTAGGAGAAAAAATCTTAAGTCGCAAATTAAGTATGAGGACAATATTTCTGAAATATACACATAGTATCAGTCATTAAGAGATAAAAATATGTCTTTTAGAAATACCTCAGATTTCTAAAATAGTTAAACAAAATTAAATTCAACCTCTAAGAAATCGTAATCTCAAGATATAAATGAACAAAAATTATCTGGGAGATGCTAAAGAGCCTCAAAAGAACCCCAAAACTAAAATGCTTTTGATGTGATTAATTTTAATGTAATGGATGAAAAATACAATTTGATCTATCACAAAAAGGCATTTAATCTCCATTATGCTAACTTTATTAATACATACTTCTAATCTACAAAAAATGTGAGGAATTATTAACAAATCGTTAAAACATCTATGGAAAGGTCAATTTAGGAATCTGATAAATTTGAATCTCCAAATCCTCGCTCTGGGTCACCATTCAAATTTAACTTCAATTAATCGGCTAATTAAGCTTAACTATAGTTCCAAGTAATGACTCCTTAAAATAATTAAAGTTAAGAAGTTAGCGATTTTGAAAAAAGTTACAATCTCTCAGATTAAAATGAAAGCAAAAACATTTTACCACATATCTCTCAAAATCTAATTGACCACATAAACCATGTTGATACCTAAAAGTACTATACAAGACAGAAAATTTAGTAAGAATACCTAACTAAGAGATTAAAAAAACTTGAAGGGCATAAAGAATTAATGAAAAAGAGAGATGAAGATGAAGATAAACTTAAATTTAGTTAAAACTAAATTCTATCCGAAACCCCTTCACCTGAAAAACTATAAGAATAAGTCGGAAATAAATTCTCTTTCAATCTCTCGACAAGCAAGTTATAATAGCCACAAAGAGGTAATTCTAGATTATCTACAACTACGTAGACTTTAACAAATTTCTTTAAAAATAAAAAGAAATCAGAGCAGTAGATGTCCACATTAGAGAGAATGACCCCAATTTCAAGGCAACTCAAAGAATCTGTAATTTGTAATTTGTAAAGCTATTGTGATGTGAAAGCTATAACTAGGGAGTAATCATTAATTAGGTTTAATAATCAAAGTTAAGCACAAGCAGCACAAAATAATTAGAACTTTAGTTAGTTCAGTTAAAATCCTTATCTCAAAATGGAAAGCAGAGTCACCCAAAATAGTCAGAATAATTATATCAATTAAAACTAAGGATATTATAACAATATGACTTATTAGAATATTAACAATTAGAATGTCAATCTATCTCCATTAAAACTCTATTTTTCATAAATATTTCATTTTTTTAACATAATGTTTTCAATCAATTTTAAGGATAAACTTCTTATTTCTAAGTTTTTTTTGGATTTCTTTAATTAAATTAAACTTTAAGAGATTTTAAGACTGGTCTCTCTTCTAATGTAAGATACAGTATATTTAATCTCATAAAGGTAATATTTAAAGCAGATTTTTGAGAGATCTATTAAAGATATCCTCTTTTTATTAATTTATAATTAAAAGAATAAAGAATCTCTAAATATTCATATTGAGGTGATTTGAATTAAAATAAATATTCTTAAGGTATTAACGTTTTTTTTAAAAATTATATACTTTTAATTTTATCAGAATTTTAATCTATGAGTAGTCTAAATAATAAACTAGAAAATAATTAATTTATTAATAGACTTTACATTTTTAAAAGTTGGGTTTTAAAAATTAAAAAATTAAAAGTTTTTTGAAAATTTGAAAATTTTCAGTTTAATTAAGAATATCAAGCATTCTTTTTGTTTTAATATTAGGAGATAAATCCGATAACATTAACAACACTTTCACATAAAACTAAAACATTTAAAAACCAAATTTAAACGTTTCTTCATTCGCAAATAGTTTACAAAACTAAACCAGCGGCGGCCTCTCCTCTCCAAAATAAGGGTAAATTTAATGTAGATATCCCACTCACAGAGATGGAATGAGCATAGTTATTATTGAACAAGTGATTGATGAAGTGTTGGGAATCACGAATAAGGCTGTTGTGCTTTTTGGGGGTGACAGGTTTAAAATGGCTTATAATGATCTATACTGCTTTACAATTTGAATTAAATAAATTTATTAAAACTACTGAATTTTTTCAATATACTTACAGTGCACCAACAAAAAATTATACTTTAACAATTTTTTATCAGTTTGATATAGCTTTTTTACATGATAGTAATTTGTTAATTTATATATTATAATACAATAATCATTTCAAAAAAGATTGAATTAATTTAACTAACTATAAAAAATTATATCTGCTTTTACATCTGAGATTTATAAAAAACTGATTAATATTAGTAAAAAATTAAGAATATTATATTGAAAAGACACAATATTGTTAATTGTTAAATATAATTTTATTTTAAGCAATGTAATTGATACTTTTAAGAAATATATTTAATTTTATACATGTCAAAATTAATGACATAAAAGATCTCATAATTACGAAATTTGAGAAAAAGAAGAGAATGGCAATAATGTAAATAAAAGTTTATACCATATCACATCAGTAAAAGGAAGTTAGAATAATATTACATCAATAAAAATAATCATAAAAATTATATATTCCATCATTTAACTATGATTAAATTTTTTTAATTTATAAAAATCCTTAATAATAAATTCTTTCTATAATTAACTATTCAAAGTAACATTATAAATTTTTTATATCTCTTGAAGAGTTTGCTTATAATGTTTTAATCTATTAATTTATTTTTTAAATATCGAACTTTAAAACAAAATTCAGAGATTTAATTGATAATTATTCCAAAATTTTGTATATTTAATAGTGAAGTTAAGTATGAATTTTTATAGAAATATAACATTTGAGAACATTAACTGATTGATTTATTAAAATGTTCACTATTGATTATATATTATATGTCAGAACATATTAGAATAAAGTCCTACTAATGCAATTAAGGCGATGAAGGACTGAGCTAGGTGGAGGGCATTTCCTAAATAAACTGTGATCTGACTGCTCTGAGAGGGACCATTGTTTATTAAAGTCTCAATGTAACAGATTGAAGTGAATGCAGCCTTTGAGTACCACTCGTTCTTGGGGCAGTTGATATACAATAACTTATCTTTTTAAAATTTGGGTTACAAGGAGGTTAGAGAAATTGAAATAGATTTTAATAAATTAGATGATATAGTTTCCAGAAGTGCAATCAGTACCTGATCCAGTGTATCTAGCATATTTGGCAATAACTGTATCGGGGTAGTCGACCTTAGTTATGCCTTTATTTGTGAATCTGCATGTAGCGCCAGCTTAAATCTCAAATCTTTGAATGAGTGTATCACTTGTGGATGTGTCTCCAACCAAAGTGGTGACTGCGCTTGGATCTGAATATTCCAGGCAATCTGGTTCATTAACACATTGCACAATGTTGCTGCCCATAAATAGGACACCGAGAAGCATCATCAAGGCGGTGGCTCTCATTTTCTTTGAAGGTTGACTAATTTTAGTTGAGGAGGTTAATTTGAACATTAAGCTGCTGTTTTTCAACATTTATTATGCAAAACTAATATTTATAATATTATCACTTATAAAATTGATATTTTAATTCTATTTATCTCTCAAATGCCTAAATTCAAATTTTCATGAAATTGTCATTAATAATTAATATGTTTGAGTTACATTATATATAAAAAAAATTTACATAAAAAATAAAAAATATTCTTTTAAAAGTATTGAGAATTTTAATATATGACTAAATAAAATTCTAACTAAACCATAAATTTCAATATAAATCTGCATAGATATTACTATTTCAAAGAGAATAATGATTAAAATTTAATAAGCTTAAATAGTTAAATAACTTTTTGATAAGATTAAAAAATAATTCACTAGAACAGTTCATTTATTTTGTGTTATTTTCTTATGAAATGAGCACCACGTTCTTGACACTCCTATAAGTCCTCATACATAATATGCTCATGAAGAGATTACTACTGCTTAGAATATTCTGGAAGAGTGTTTGTTGCGATTCGAGACAAGAAATCTTTAAATTTATAATCTCAAATAAAATTACATTATAAATGAAACACATTGCTATGTTATTTATTGAATAGTGAAGGAAGTGTAAGTTGCCATCATTGACAACGACCATATCGAAATGTTTCTCATATTCCATAAGCAGCTCCTCGCCGTCCTTCTCAGGATTATTGAAGAATCCAATGCTCAATAAATCCTCATCACTCTAATGCAGGTGTCGAGCCATCTTAATGTCGTCTATGAGGTCTCCCATAACGATTAAATTCCTGCGTTTAAGCAAATCTCTCTCTTGTTTCTCTCGTTTGAAGTATTAATGTACTACGTCGTCTTTGTTGCAAGTGTGAACCATTGGATCCTCAAAGTCAAGAATTTTGTGGCTAAAAATATTAATGAATCCCAAATAGGATAAGTTATAGTTAGTATGAAAGTATTATTATAAGTCATTTTAATTGGCTTTGAGGACATTTCTTAGTTTTATTGGCAATAACATGCACAATACTTGGATCTATAATATGATCATTAAGTATTTTGATCTATTTGGCATTCATCTGCATTATCAATTTATCAACGGCCTTCTCAACAACATCTAATAAAACTTTTCTATAGGCTATTTTAATTAAATCAATACACATATGTTTGTAAGACTACCTTTATTTATAACAAAAACATCTGCCACTGCAGCAGATACAATTACCAAGGGCACTTGCAACCTTGAGCAAGTTTGCAACAAATGATCCATGCCATGCCTGAAATGCAAATTTGATGTCTCTACCATGTCGTAGAAGTGAGGTGCATGTAAATTCAAACTCTTGATTTAACTTAAGTCTTTGGACCACCACTCTTGTAGTTTTTGAATTTTTTAGTCCTAAGTCAAGTCTAGAGATTTCTCAAAAGGATGGTAGGTTTTGTAGAGATTGTTACTTATCTGTTTAAACTCCTCAGTTGCGAATGTACTCTAAATATACAGAGTTAAGAATGATGAAAAGTATAAATTATAATACGAAAGTCAAGTCTAAATGGATGTAAAGTTTAATAAAAACTTGCTGAAGTATTGGAGTTTGATGAATTACCAATATGAGTTACAATATACATCATAAATTAACTTTTGCTTATATTTTACTCTAACAAGAAAAATACTTACATTTCTTATGCATGAGAAACTTGAATCAAGCTTATTGTAGCCATCATTTGAGTATCTGGTGAGAGTATAATCAAAGTCACTTAAAATGCATAGATTTTCTAAGCCACCGTGATTGTGAAAATGTTTCAACTTGTTCCTAACACGCTCAGCATCTTTAATAATGAGTATTTCTTTGTGATTATACTCTGCAATCAACGATCTATTCAATTCATAAAAATATTTTATTTGAAGTTTTAATTTATTTAAAATTAATGAGATGCAATTAATGTTTTATTTTCATTAAATGAAATAGAATAGTAAAAAATTAATTCATTAATGCTTAGGAATTCAGTATTTGTTGGCTGAATATTAGGCAATGACTCTATTGAAAATGCTCTATTCTAGGTGAAACAAACAGGCTTGGTAAGATAATTATGAATTGGCCTGTTTGATTTACTAAGTGATTTCAATATATAGTTTTTCATTAATAAGCTAGTCTATTTCTATTAATTAATATAATATGATGGGGGGGGGGAAGTTTCCTGCCCCAAAATTTTCTATGCACCCAAGGGGGGAAGTTTCCTGACCCAAAAAGGTAGTTTCCTGCCCCATACATAAAAATATGTAATTTTTATAATTTTCAAAGAATATTTATCATCAATTATGATGTTTAATTTAGCTTAAAATATCATTTCTACCTTGATAATAAATTTAATGAAAATTACATTAACTAATAAAAAAAACACTTATTTTAGCCTTGTCAGTAATATATAATTTGATAAACAATAATTATGTACCTTGAAAATTATATAATAATAAATGTTGTATAGTACATGGTTATGGTTATTAAATTGAAATTTATTTGTTTCTATTAAATTTATTGCAAAAACATAAAATTTAATGTTGGGGGCAGGAAACTACCTTTTGGGGCAGGAAACTGTCTGGGGGCAGGAAACTTCCCCCCCCACCCCCCCAATATGAATATATCAAATTTGAATTTAAATTAGATAAATAAGTTATTAAAGTTATTAAAGCAAATTATAATAATAAATTCCGATCAAAAGTAAATAATTTATATTAGTTAATGGATTTTAGATTACAATACAAATATTATTAATTTGTTTATTCGATTTTTTATTGAATTAAAGCCCAATATATAAGTAAGATTTCAAAATGGAAAGACTAAACTTAGGAGAAGGAGAAAGTCATGATCAGGTAAGAAACTATCGAATATTTATGTTATATTAGTTGCAACATGAAGCTGCACTCAGACAATTAGCTCAATAAAGAAAAGCACCTCCTCAAAGAGTAAGAATTAATACAAAATAAATTTATTTACACCATTTTAGGGAGGAAGAAGAGGTGGAATAATTATAAACCAAGATCAAATCGATGAAGCCAAGAAATGTAAATAAATTCTTGATTTATTAATATTGTAAAATAGAAATTATCTCAGACTCCTTAGACAATTTACTCAAGCAATGAATTTTGAGATATTGACAAGAAACTATGAAAAACCTGCTATATTATTACCAAAATGTATGAATTATGTTTAATTTCGTGAATAATTTAACTTAAAACAAGGATTCTAAATAGTCTTATAATCATTATTATAAAAATTTTCAAATATCTGCATGAGATTTCAACTTAATTTTCAACAATCACAATTGATCCAAATCTATTCTGCCTGAATTATCTAAACTTTCTTCATCTTCATACCCACCAAGTCCTTGCTTCTTATATTTTTCACTTTGACCTATATCTTGCATTTCAATGCCTCCTTCATCATCGATCTTGTAGTTATTTTGATGATTTTGATAAATTGAGCTGCTCGTAGGTCTCTGCTACTTATAGCTACCTCTACTACGTTTTCTATTACTAAGCCCAGAACTAGTAGTGCCAGAAATAAGCTAATTTTATTGCCTGTTCTCCATTTGTTTCATGTCAAAGACTATTACCTCATCGTAACCACCTTAGCGATTGGTGTTTTCTCCTGCTTCACTGTCCATGACATTTGTGAAGTCGATAAGAGTTTTTGCACTTTGCTAAGCGAGCTTTTATTTTTTAGCGTAAAGGATCATTCTAAGTGTCTAGAACACACTCCATACTATAAGCAGGATTTCTTCACTTATTTCCTCAAAGATGAATAAATTACCACTTTTTGATATTAGCATCAATATAAAGAGTGAAATACACCCAAGTACCACGAATACATCAAATTTGTTCCATAAACTTCCTTAGAAAAATCTTTAAACGCCCATTATTTTCACTCTGAAAATGAAGTCAATTAAGATAAGTGCATTTAGCAAGAATTCTACAAAGATAAAAATGAAATTCTAGTCTACTTTAAACCCTTGAACTAGAGTTGCAATTACTAGAATCAATGACACGACAAGTAGACCTAGATAGAAATACTGGCAATTTGGAGATAGGTACAGTCGTTGCAAGTATATTTCAAATCGTGATTGTTCAACATCTAAGAGTGCTCGAGTTTCTGTGTTGCTTTATTGAAATTGTATGGGGGGTCTTGTGTATGCACCTTTTGGATCAGATATATCAAACTTCATTTAGTCACCTTAAGTGCCTTAATTTAACCCACTTGAAATACTAGTACTGTTCCCACGTCTTAATTCGTCCTAATCTTGGTTATAGTAGGGATCTTGGAAATGTGAATCATCTCCAAGTTCGTTATATTTATTTTAATTTGATACTGATTCTTTTGTGTTTAGCTCACTAACTCTCGCTGATTTTGGCTTTATTTCACTCATGCTATAACAATCATTAGATCATTCAACAGATAGTTAAAAGAAATGCAAAAATAAAATATTGATGAAAAGAAAACAAAAGAATATGGGAACTTACTCCATAGTGACATATTGCTTTTTATTCTGAATCATTTTTATGAACAATAATTATATTAGCTGATTTTGAATCTTAAAATTTATAATTCAAAATATGCATTTCTTAATGATAGATTTTAAAAATAACTCTGATTACTATGAAATAAATTGTATCATTTTATAATTAATTTTTATAATTGTTAATTCTCTATTCTGATTAAGAATTTCATGCTTAGCACAAACAAGGAAATTTAGTCGCTCATTAAGCAATATGAGCCTCAGCTGTCGAATTTGTCTGGTGAAAGAAAATTCCAACTAAATTAGATTATGAATGCTATCTACACACCAGACTAGCTATTCATAAATCTACTAAATGTTCCAGATGATATTATTGAAAAAATTATGTGTATCATACATTCGATTTTTAACATATTTGATAGATAAGTTTTTTTCTTTTTACAATTCAAGACAGAAATCGATTAAAATTTCTAACCCTTTTAAAATCTATCAGAAACTCAAAGATTCGCTAGCTAAGTTCCAACTCTAAAATGCAAGTTCAAGTAAATCTCGCTCAAAACTGAACTACGACAGAAGTAAAAGACAGTTGAATGGTGCTTACATGGACGAAGATGAGATGCGTAGAGAACTCTCAAAGTATTTCTGTACTCCTAAGGGCAAACTGAAGTTAGTCAAAATTGATAAATCATCCAAAATTGTACATCAGATTCATTTAAAATATTCAAAATTCTACATTGTTATAGAAATGAACAATTTTTTCATGCTTAATCATTAATACAATTAAAAATACGAATTTTAATTTCATTAAAAAGGAGTTTTTAAATTTCACTAATATTTATTAAAGATATTTGCAGAGAATTCAAAGTAAAACCAACCTATTTATGAGAGTTTGAGAAGCCAAAAGTCAAGTACAAAATCTCATAAGAAATCTGTAAATGACTTGAATGTAAACTCACATTAATAAGTAAATGATGTTGATATGAATCTGGTTAGCAATAGAGACTCATCATGTATTATTACTGATAGCACTATCTACAAGCAGAGTTTGGATATGAATACAAAATCAATTACATTACAATAGCAAGATGTTATTCACATAAATTTTAGGTTTTTTTTAGGTTTTTGAGATGAAATTATTTCATATTTCATTTAAAACACTTATATAATTGCTAATCAAATAAGTGCATAGCTAAACTAGAATAGTACGATAAATCACTAATTCTTTGGCATTCTATAAATGAGAAAACAACAGAGTTTAAATATTTTTCCATTGAAATTCAATAATTATATTTTATCCATTTATATTGAGTTTGAGAAACTAATAAATCCCAATATGCATTTGTCAAGACTCTCAATCAAATCATTCTTCTTACTAGCCTTAAAAGTCGTAAATAATTTGCAATATTTGTAAAATAGCTTATAATCCTCTATGTTTCATAACTCAATTTACTACAAATACATCGTATACATGCCCATCTTGTCAATTAGAATCACTTGATCCCTACTATTAAGCTTAAATGTTGTGATTTATTAAGTAATGTTACAATTTGAAATACTTGTGCGTTACTTTATATAATATAAATAGAATGTAAAATTAAGCTATCCAACCAATTCTAACAGTACAGCATTTAAGACCATTTAAATGCAACATGAATAATCAGTCAGTGAATAGCCTCAATTAATACAGCAGTAATATCAGAGTGGAGAAGGAAATAACACACACCTTAAAATTTAATGTTGATTAGTTTGCCCTAAACAAGATCAAACAATCTGAGAATCTATAACATTTTATTATTTTCTAATGTAGTTACTATTTTCTTTCATATTAAATTTCGTAATCTTGAGCTAAATGATGAACAGCTGCAAGATATTTTAAGACTTGAATTAAGATCAATACTGATAAGCACTTCTTAGAAGAACTATATATATATACTAAAATTTATAGCTTCTTATATTAATAACCAATTCAAGTGCCAGTTTCCTTTCTTATGCACAATCAAGTTGAACGGCAAAGACCTCAGAAGCTTCACTCTTAAGAAGGATTACTGCAAGAGAAACGACTCCTCTGTAGTGGTTTAATCTAGCTACCTCAAATTAGGAGAAAATATTCTAACTATTGATCGTAAGTACTTCAACTATGAGAATGATCAATCATAATCAAAATAAATAGCATAGTAGATGTTTTAATGTTATGTCATTATATATTTAAGGAGTATTTTAAAGTGAATAGCTGGATTAGAAATGTGAGTATGCAATTGGAATTTACCTGACGAAATAGTTCAATTAAGAGCAACTGAAACAAATGATATTGAATGAATACGATTTAATACCCTTCGATGTGACTCATTAGAGGTTGATTACTACACTTGATAGTTTGATGCTAGACCTAAATGAATAATTCTTTTTATATATATATTTATATTTATAGTTAAAAAAGTTAAAATTCTTTGTGTTATTTAATGACAAACATAGATTTACCAAGTGTTTTCATGAACTATGAGTTACTTTTTAAGTAATTTTGATTTCTCATTTTAAATAATTTTAAATGATGACAGTCAAAACCCCAAAACCCCTTAGTGAGGTTTATAAGTGCTTTGATTTTTAGGGTATAGTTGGGGTCTTATTGGGGTTAGTAGAGAAATTAGGCCAATTTGCAAAATGAGAAATAGAAATAGCGAAATCTAGGGTCTATATATGATGAGTAATATTTAGATTTATTGCTTAAGCTTAGGTATGGTACAAGTATTAATATAGACTAAGTCAAACCAGTGTTGAATTATACAGCCATAGCAAGACTCCTACACAAGAGTGCCCCAACTGTTAGGTATCATTGCTTGTTAGCTGTTTAACATTATAACTCAGGCTCTTGAAAACATCCTGCAAGAAAATAAAAGTTCTCACAGGTCCATATTGACTATCTCTGTGACTCTAAGACATTAAAGTATTGGGCTCACTTTCCTCTTGACTAACGAGCTGTCATGTTTCATCGCAAGTTTCCAGACATGCGTATCTCTCCTTAGACTATAGCCAATATTTATAGACGAAATGGTATTACTTTCAAGACTGTCAACAGAGTGAAGAGAGTGATTGATTTTACAGTGCCATTTTATAGTAATAATTTCAAACTATATATATGATTAAATGGAGAGAGCTATTGATAATAACATCAAGTTCATACATGCAGATGAAGCTGTGTTTACGTTCAACACTTTTATTAATAAGTCATGGTACAAGAAGTATGATAACATAGAAGTTTATGACTAAAAAGTAAAGGTAGTCACCCATGCAATTTTAGCTGGTATAAGTGAAGAGTCAGGCTTAGAGAGTTATGTTATTCACCCTCGCTCTATTAAGCGAGAGTAGTATATAGAGTTCCTACATAAGCTAAGAGAGAAGTATTGCAACCAAGAGATCATCCTGTTTGTTGATAACCTATCAGTTCATAAGACTAAGGAGTCTAAGAAAGCTTATGAAGAGTTAAACATAACTCCTGTATACAACGTTCCTTACAGCCCTTAGTTTAATGGAATAGAATTCTACTGGAGTTAAATCAAGACTCACTACAAGAAGCTTCTGCTGTATCATCTTATGCATGACTTGCCCATCGATACAGTAGACTTGATTCAAAGCAGCTGTAAGAGAGTGAGCGTAGATAAGACAACAATTTGTGCGAGAGAGGGAAGAATGAATGTTTATAAATAAGTTTTAGATTTAAACGAATGAATATATTCACATATTAAACTGGCCCATAAATGGGTTTGGCTTCTCTTTCTTCTCCTCTTCTTATGGCTTGCTTGGGCCCATATTTCTTCTCTTTGTGCCAGCTCCTGCATCTATGTTCATTTCATCTGGCTTTTAAACATCTTTATAGAGTCTCTTGCTCACTTCATGAATTGTCTGTTACTTTCTCTCTCTATGAACCTTAGAATGCTCTTTCATTAGATATATACCAGTGCCAGATTTTCCTATAAAGTTATATGTCAAAGCTTACTTGAAAGATAAGGATGCTTCTTAAGTTCCTCTAGCCAAGCTGAGCTTATTAGAATGCCTTGCTTCTTCTAGTCTTCAGGAGAGATAGAATATCGTTTCTTATGTGCTTCTTCAATAATTTCTCTGAGATAATCCTCTTTTATTGTACCAAGAACACCAAAGAAGAAGTTCCTCTCTGGTAGTTTATTAGAGAGTTGTTTCTTGGTAGGAAGGTAAACTACCACTTCCTCATCTTACATGGCATCCTCATAAAGATTAGTGACTGAAATCTCAGGGTAGTTCGGAATTTCTATTAGTTTAATCTCTTTATTTTTAAAAGCTTTCTTCTCCTCACAAAGTATTGCTTTCAAGAATGAAATTTTGGTACCTTCCATCGTTGGAAGGAATAAACCAACTGTATAATATGTTAATAGTCATCTATTTATCTTACCATGTAAAGTTAGGTATCGATAGAGATCTTCTTTACTTCTGAATCTTGAGATCATTTCTTGAGCCTCGACTCTTTTCATTTGATCATTGAGTGATTCCATCTTTGTTCCTCTTCCTATTAATGAATTTCAAATTATAACTTATAGACTTCTGGATCCTATTGTTTAAAATCTTACTATTAAATATGGGCATCTTATAGGAGGTCAACCCTGCAAAGATACGTGGAGAAAGTTTGCAGAAGCTGTAACAAACTGCAGAGATTGAGCTCCATTTTTATCAATTTAGTTCCATTAAATTAGTACTAAATTTGTTTAAATTTAATTAGTACTGGTACTAAATTCGTTTAATTTTAATTGGTACCAATTTAATAGTACCAAAACTTAATTAGTACCTAGTTTTAAACTAATGAGGTTTTAATGGAAAAGTTCCAATATGGTTCAAAACCTAATTTGTACCAGTACCAACCTGAATTTTTTCTAAGTTGGTACCAAAATTAAAAATATTAAGCATGAATTTAGAAAATTTATAGTTATAAACTTAGTATAAATATGATGTCTAACGCCTAAGAATCAACCATTGTTGTTGCAGTACCAACTCCTATACAAAGTTACTATAACTAGAGAGGTTATTAGAGCTTTATAATAGAAATTTAAATTTGAATTTAAACATGGCGGCTAACTTAAATCGCAAAGCAGTCTCTCTTGGCAGTGGATAATCTTAGCTTAACTTTGGCTAAACTAAGAAGCCAGAGATCATCTACATTGAAAAGGAGCCAGAGCTTAAAGATCTTGAGTTTGAATCAGAAGTGTTTATTCTATAAATAAATATCAGGAAGCAGAGAGCAGAGATAAGTATTTAAACGCTAATCGAAGATGTTGAGGAGTTAAAAGAACATCTCCCACAAGAAAAGATTAAAGAATTCTAATGTGATGAATGCTAAAATTTCTTCTCAACTGATTCGAGCTTGAAGAGGCACATCAAAGAGATGCACTCTGGGAGGGCTAAGATATATTTTAAGCACGAAAAGGTCGATGGCAGGTATTAGTGCACGACTTGCATGAAGTCTTACACTCACTCAGCTAAAGTTAAAAGACACATGCAAAAACATCATTTAAGTGAGTTTTTAATGCAAGATAAAGAAACATAAAAACTTATACCAGCCAAGAGAAAGTCCAATACTATAGAGTCTTAAAGAGAGCAGGAAGAGAGACTTAAGAAGCAGAAACGTTTTGAGTCAATGAACCAACCAGCTAATGAATTATATATAGCATGCTTGTAAGAGAGAGCTATGTATATACCTGCATTAAATGCAGTAGATCTCAGTTTTTGCATTGACAACTATTTACATATTGATGTGCCTAACAAGGCAAAACTCATAGTAGTTGATGAGTATGCTTATAAAGTATATCCTTTCAAATATCTTATTAGGAACGAGCAGTATCAAAATGAGTTTGCCAATGAATACATAATACTAAGAGAGGCTCATAAAAGGTAATGCAAGAACTTGCTTAAACTCGATGGAGTTATTCTTGGACATGGTTTTATTGCACTACGACTCAAGAAATTTGAAATGACTCTAAGAGATTATCTCTACCATAATAGATACCCAGATGACTTGAATGAGATACTCACGGAAATGACCAAGGGTGTGAAAGAGCTGCATGATCTAGGGTATGTTCATAGAGATTTGAAGCCAGAAAATGTAATGCTAAATCTCTGTCCTTTAGAAATAGTAGTCATTGATTTCAATAGAGCAATAAGGTAAGAAATAGTGACTTTAGCTAAAGTGCTATGCACACCTGGGTACTTCCCAATAAGAGAGAAGTGGACTAATGGCTCTGTTTAGTGGGATGTCTGGGCGGTAGCAGCAATTATTTTAGAGTGCGATATGGAAAGTATGTCTTACTTCGGAACAAAGCAAGAAAAGTAATCAATAAGCATGGCTGTTAAACATATAAAGCAGGAAGATGTATGCACTTAGATTAAGAAAATGGTTGAGATGATCATAGTAAGAGCTCCAGCATATCCAAGATCATCATTAGAAGATATACTTGAAACATTAAAGAGAGCTAAGTTCAAGAGATACCATAAAGATAAGCAGATAAAATTTGTTTGAATTAATGACATTTATACTCATTAAATATACATTAAATTCGCATCAAACCTGCGTTTTCTCTACTAACCCCAATAAGACCCCAACTATACCCTACAAATCAAAGCACTTATAAACCTCACTAAGGGGTTTTGGGGTTTTGAGTGAGTATGAACCTGGGATGATAATTGATATTAATGGAATATCATAAATTTTTAAAATTTGGTTAATTATTCTTAAAATTAGTTTATTAAACCATTGTAATCAAAATTTTGTAATTTTCTATAAAATTTTATTAAAAAAATAGCAAAGCTACATTTCCAATTCATTAATATGATTAGTATTTTTTTAATTTGTACGAATTAATTTATATTAAATTCCTTTAGACAGTTAGATTTTTGTAATAGCAATAGTAATAATCAAGGTTTAAAAATAAACTTGATTGATTAATTTATCTAAAGGCCAATTACTACACCAGTCTACTCAGCCTCTCTTTGCCAGCATCTCAGCACAACTTCTATTGATTTATATTTAATTTTAATATTTGATAGTGAAATAAAGTAACCTTCATAGAAAATTATAATATATCATTAATTTACAGAGCTTCCTCTAAATTAACAAGGAAAGTCAGAAGAGTCAATGGCTTTGCGCTTGTGGAAATAGAGTCATGCTCTATTTTGCAATTGATTCGTTCATGCTAAAACTCATTCAAGCAATCACAAGATACAACCAAAGTGTCCAAGACTACAATTAAAAGTTCATCTCTCAGTCCTTTTTATTAATATTCTTTAAGTATATTATGTAAATAGAGAACATTTACACCAATAAATGCCAAAAATAGGTTATCATTTCAATTTTTATTAATTTATCCAAGTAGAGACTCTGTAGCTCTATAGATATCACAGATTACCACGTGTATCTGAAAAATAAAG
This sequence comes from Oxytricha trifallax, assembly GCA_000711775.1. NCBI lineage: Eukaryota > Ciliophora > Spirotrichea > Sporadotrichida > Oxytrichidae > Oxytricha > Oxytricha trifallax. The sequence continues at coordinate 22,925 of ARYC01003195.1, read as the reverse complement.
AGACAGTTGAGCTCATTAAGATAGGCAGTGAAAAATTCTCTCATAAACAGTCTCATGACAATAATATACTATTTCTTATTAAGGATTAAGATTTTCACCCTTTGATTGATCCTGTGAAGAGGGCTATGAACTCAAATCTGTAAGAGATTTTAAAATATTTCAATCAAATTTATAGTTGATTTTTATATTGATTTACATAAAATCTATTTTACTGTGAAATATTTTAGATGGGTGTGAATCTATAAAGTTAATTGGGTATTAATTTTAATGCTAGACTATTATCGTATATTCATCAAGATTCAGACCTAATACCTATGCCTGATTGTTGTTTATAATGTATATAGTAATTTAATGATTAATAAGACAACAATCAAAGTGGCAACCTAAATTAATAGCACATCTTAATTGAAATGGATAGAATTTCTGTAATTGTGATTGAGGACAATAGCTGTTCTGAAAGAAATAGCTACCAACAGTAAAATGCAAGCTCTTCAACTAAATATAATTACTATATTACCATTTTTAAATTAATAATTAATTTATTATACTGTACAGTACCTGAATTAATTGCAGCTAACGAAGAAGCAAAATAAATGAGATAATAAAGTGTGATTTAAAGTCAGAGAGCTTAATCAAATCAATAAATGCAATTTTAGAAGCCTACTTCTAAAGTTACTTTTGTTTCGCAAGATAATGACTTACAGCAATTATAAAATCACACTTATTACTATCATTGAATTAAATTATTTATTTGTTAATTAACAAGCTTTAAATATTTATAAATAGCAAAGATCTTAAGCTCCCTAGAAAGATTCGTAAAAGCCATCTTACAAAGAATTATTTTTCAATAATAATTCACACTCTTATGTCAATGAGTCTCCAGGGTCCTCTATGATTTAAGATTAGCGAGCTGAGCATCCCGAGTTTGATTCCCAATTACAGCATACTTAGCAAGAAAAGACTTATTTGAGCCATAGTATTTCAAGTGATCCCCCCAACACCAGCTTAATTAGAATAAATAGAAATTAAGCTTTTTTCTCACCCAAGAATTCCTTAGAACATTCAGTGAATTAATTTGAATAGCAATAAAAACCCTTATATTCCAATAAAATTCAAATTTAGTAATCTTCCAACAATAAAATGAGTCACTAGCCTTAATAATAATAATAGCTTAGAATCAATCATAGTGAAAGCATTCCGAATCCTGGGGAGCACCAGAGAAATGACTGTTAATCAATAGTCTGTGATTAATAACAGTCTACTACACCTCCTCGAAAAAGGAAAGCAGCCAGAAAGTCAGCTATTGTCAAGCATTGATTAATTAAAAAACAAGATAAAATTTGTGAGAGAGATAGAATTAGAATTAAAATTGATATTACAGAAATTTAAGTTAGCCAAGATTATTTATTATGAAGTTAAGAATATACTTTTGAATTGTTTTAGAATATTAATTTTTAAGATTTTTATTGATTTATACACAAAATGATTTCTGAAAATAAAAAAGAAACAAAAAAATAAATTAAGATTTAATTTAAACATATCATTTAATAATATTATTTGAATACTTTTAGATATTTATTATATTTTAATATTTTAATGGATAATTAAAATAGTTAATAAAATCTCTGCTTTAATTGATTTTAATCAAACCCTTCAATCAATATTAATAATTTTATATATTTTAGATATATCATATTAACTTACGATTTATTATATAATCCAATTTTTGTTTATTGAAGTCTACTCTTCTCTATTCATTTAAACAGAATACCTTCATTTTATTATCAAAATATATAGAGATATTTTATTTTTATATATAAAAAGACAAATTTCATAGCATAATAAGTGAATAAATTAAATTAATTTTATTCCTATTAAAAATATTCATCAAGGTCTCCTTTCGCGTCTTATAAGTCAATATTTTGCTCAATAACTTTTTATTTCTATAAAACTTTCTTAAGTTAAGTCATTAATCTACGAGATTTTAAGGGAGTGATTATATTTTTTAATGCTTGCCATAATATAATTTACAAATAAATAAAAAATATTTCGTATCTTATTTGAGATTTCTTATCAGTTTTAGTTATCTTAGTATAAGTAGAATTGAAGTCTTTTCTCAAATCCATATATTATTGAGATATTTCACTAAATTAATTTGGCACATGCTTATTTTGCATAGTTTAAGAGCTACCACTTTGATAGTATTGTTAAGATAAATTTTTCAAGTGGCTGCTACTTTCTAGCCCTTATTTCGTTTAATCTCTTATAGTTAATGCTGAAGCATTATTTGTTGTGAATTTATTGTCAAAAGCAGATTACTATGAGCAAATCTGTTTCTATTTATCTGTGGTATTTCTATGCTCAGATTTGTTTGCAAAGAAGGAATTGTTCATTTTACTATTGAAGCCATTCTAATGATAAGTTTGGTTGAAAGTGCTTATATTTCTATTGGTCTAAGATTGATTGCGCGAATGAAGTTACCGCAAAATTTGGTCTTTATATAGGAAGCCCTTGTTATTATAAGTTACTTTATCTCTGATTTCCTGGCTTGTCTAATGTTTAGTATTTGAATACTGAGAATCATTTAAGTTTGATTTGGAGCGTCTGTGATTATGATTTAAAGGGGATCTATGAGAGAGGCTTTCAAAAAGTTTTGTAGTGGTTTTATCTGGGCTAGGTAATTTCTTCTGGTATCTATTGAGTGAAGGGTTTTAGAGGTTGGTATATGGGTTCGATTGTAAGTCTTATTTCGGACTTAAATCAAAAGTATCGATGTTTTAACCAAGTATTCTTTGCTATTTAGTTTCATTGAATTACTATTGGGTTTTGTAAAGAAGGTTTTCTTTCAGCTTTGGTGCTTTTACTTTAAGTGGAGAATCAAAAGAAATCAGTGAGCTATTTTGCTTTTTTACAATCATTGATTAGTTATTAAAAGTTCTTTCTTATATATTAGGCATCTTCTCATATTCGTAAGCTTCTATATCTTATTAGTGACCTAAGAGACTATGTTCCATGATCTTATCAAGTTTAGAGATGGAGTTTCTTTGCATGTTATTAAGTTTTCTCTGATTATACTACCTATTTAACATCATTCTTGATAGGTTTCTTTGTGTTAAACTGTACTCATCTTTTTCAGTTCTCTACTTTTTATCACTTCCTAACTTAAGCACCTTTTTATCTGTGAATGGGTTTAAATCTTTCAATTTAACATTAAACTTATCGAAATAGTAGTTCATTACCTTCTCATTTTATTGAGATGCTTTAATAATACTCTTATCTATCATTTATTTCCTTTGTAGCTCTTAAATCTAATTTTAACATGAACTAGGGATTTGCAACTCATTTTAATTTTAAGTGCTGTGTTGATTTTGATTTAAGTGTAGAGCCTTCGTTCTTGATGCTGAAGTTTATTTTGACATTTTGAGGTCATCCAAATTTTTATTCTCCTCGTCTTCGTCTGATCCTTATTCTGTGACTTGTCTATCAAATATACTACTCTCTCTTCTGTGAATCTTTTTTTCACTGCTTAGACTCTTTTTGATTTATATCAGGGCAATTTGAAAATTTTTCTTTCGTTCAACAACTTCAAGTTCCTTTTTTCTCTGCTCTTTTTCTAATATTTCAAGCTCCCTCCGTGCTTCTTTTTATTTTTTGGCTTTCTCGAGTAATTTCTTTTTCTCCTCTTCAAGCTCTCTCTAGTCTTTGTTTAGAAAACTTACCAATTTATTAAAGAGTTCTTTCTTATCTTCCTAACTCTGATTTACATTACCTTGCTTGTCTAGGAACTTTTTAACTGCAGATTTCTTGGCTTATTTATTACGGAATGTTTCAAATTATTATTCTGAAAGTTGCCCTAGCTCCATAAGCTTAGATTAAGCAAGAGAAGATTTCTCTTCTTTTAATTATTTCTTGTTGAAGATATAGTTGAATTTGCCCATTTACTACTTTTTTCTTAGTGGCATATGCAAATTCGCCATTACAGACTGAGCAAAATACATTAAAATTAACATTTTTCTAATGAGTTGCATATCAAATAAAGTACAAATTAGATTCAAATTTTTAATTAATATTTATAAGCTCTCTCCCTATCTCCATCATGAATACCATTTTAACATTGATACATTTTAAGAAACGGAGTATTAGATAGTGCTTTCTTTTCTACTACCTATCTTGCGGGTAAATTGTGAATATACATAGATTAATTTTCTTCATCCATTCTATTCGTAGTGGATGCCTTCCTAAATTAATTGTAATTCGATGTTTTTAATTGTTGCTATTAAGATTAGTAGGGATTGAACGAGGTATTGTAAAAGCCTTGTGTAATATTTGCTTATTTTAATTCCTCTTAGATGTTCTTGTAATTAAAAGCATCTTCAAAAATTGCATCTAGATCCTGTGAATTAGATAAGATAGTTTACCTTCGATTGTTAATGAATTATTATTGAGAGGCCTGTTTATTAGTAGCTTACTTTTCTTGATCTACCTGTTATTAAATAAAATTAGTACTTAATTTAAATACAAGATTTTTATTATATCTTGAGTCCTGACTCTAAGTTTAAACTCGTGAATTAATGCCAACAGATATCACTTTGGTCATTCGCCTAAGTTATAAAACATATAAATAATTATTGAGAATAATCTAAAAAATAATGAATTAAAAATTTTTAAAAATTTGCCTTGTTTAATTTAAAAATTGCTATTATCTTTAGTAAGTCTCCATGTCGTAGTGAATTTCTTTAAATATCTTTAATATCCATGCCTTTGTCAAAAACTTAGGGAGCTAAAGATTAATAGCAAAATAGTATTTTTATAATGAATCAATATATTTAGAAAAAGTATATAAATACTTTTTAATTATTTTATAAATGTTTTTTAATAAATTATTCTAATTTAATTAATTAATTTTATAAAAATTTTAGATAATTTCTTAATTTTAAATTATACACAAAAAATTATAGATTTTTTAGTAAATTTATTATATTTTTTCAGATTTACTTTCAAACTAATATCATAGTAAAAAATGAATTTATTAATTTCTAATAGTCTTCTTGTCTACTCCCTACACTTTAAAATATTTCTAATCCAAAAATCCATTGATACTTGCTGATTCGTTATCTTAATTTATTTTATTTGGCAATATTAATAAAGTTCCCCTTCGCATGTTTATTTAGAGCTTGGTTTAATTTTTATAAAGCTTAATACTTATAACTATAATATTAATAATAATAATCTATTTCAATTTGCTGGGGTATCGTCCTCACTAGATTTATTTGAATCGATTGAGCTCAAGTGTCTATTCCTCTTCTATTCCTTCGTCAAATTTTATTCTATAATCATATAAAATGTTAAATTCCATGATTAATAACTGTATTATCCATAAAATCTTGATATTGATTTGAACTTGAAGAATCGACTTATCCGCGAAGATTCTTCTTAAGAGTTCTGATAAAAGTAGCTTATTTTTTAATGAGACTTGTTCTTTAATCATTCTGGAAACTATTAGTTTAATTATTCATTTCTTCACTTAGCTCTTTCCCATTATTTTATGTTAGTTAATGGCTTTACTAATATTCTTCGTCAAACTATGACTTTTTACTCAAATTTGTAGAGTCAAATTGCTCTTTTTATGATACAATTTAGATGAAGGATCCTAAAGGATCTGAGTTATTTTAATTTTTTGAGATTTGTGGCTTAGATTTTAACATGGAAAAAAGACTATGATTATTAATATTGAATAAATTAAATATAAATTGGAATAATTAAATTTAAGTTAACAAATTAGTAGATATTAATTTTGTGTCAGCCAAGATCAACATGGGTACTTAATTTATTGAAAATTTACAATCAACTTGACTTTACCATAAGTTGAAAGGGTTTTATCGCATTGATGAAGTGGGATAAATCATTTAATAAAGGCATAAAAATGAGTTAAAAGAATCACCTAAAATTTAAATAAATGTATCTCCATCATTTATAAAGACAGTACCATCAAAAGTAAAGTCAATTTTGAATTCTTTATTAAATAAGTACCATTGGGGAAATTTTGGACAAGGTTAACCACTAATATAATTAATTAAATATTTAGTTTAAATTAATTTCACCAGTTTCATATATAATCTTTCAATAATATCTGACATTAATTTATACTTTATTCAAATATGATTATCTGTTTACTTAAAAGATTAGTAGTCTTCACTTATAAATAAAACTAATATTGTTCAATAATTTTTTCAAAAAATGATATACTTACACAGATAGTAGTCCATTTTTATCTTTCAGTAAACATTAAATTTACAAATTTAAATTAAAAAACTACAAAAACATGACGAATTGTATATAATTTGACAATTTTCAGCTAGCTTACTCGACTTTAGCAGAGGATTCTTATGCTTATTTATTATCAAGTTTTTCTTCGTCAAGATTTTATTTTTAATCTTGAGTTTACTAATAGGAAGAGGGAATACGCTGACTGCTATTTTAAGTTTGTTTTTACTTTTATTATTATTGAATTTTCTTTTCTCTAACCATTATAGCTCTTGTATGGGTATTTATAGCTTTTTTTAATAGCACTATTTCTAATAACGATAGTATTATAAATTATAGAGTGGCAAAGAGCAATTCACAATTAACATATTAGTTTGCATCTTCTGAATCGACCACGAGCAGGTAATTTTTGTTATCAATTTTTACCTATATACTACTCTCTGTGTGGTCTTCTACTGCTATATCACTTATTTTACAATCGATTTGCTTTCCATTCGCTAATACTAAGAAAATTTAAGAATTCATCAAGTTAAATTCAAGCAAAAGTATTTTATATATACTAGTAGTGCTTGATCGGCATACTCTGGGTTTTTTTCATGCTAAATTAAATGAACCTATACAATTACATTCCTAATACCCCTGATTGAAGCAATTAAATTTAACCATCCTGCTCCACTAAGCACTGCCAAGGGAACCCAATATTCCAGGGGCATTGCCATGAAATAAAACATGTGAAAACTTGCCAGAGTAGAAACGTATGTGAAAAGTGAGGCCATGGTTGAGGGTCTCTCTTTTAAGTAGTCCAAAGTGTTATCGTAGATTAGCAAACGCTAATTTTTATTGAAAGTTTCAGGTTGAAAATTCTTGGAAGGGGGCTAGTGTCTGTAAAGGCCATCCTAAATTCTTATCAACACATCTGTCTCACTGAAATTCTAAAAACCCATTTAATAGAAGAAGCTTCTCATTGGTTTCTGAAGCAATATTGTTTGTTGATTTGTTTAGTGTTATAGATTTTAGCATAGAGATTTCCTTGATTCCCTAAGAAGTTAATAGATTATATTGAAATTTAACTTTTTTAATTTGAATTAATAAATGTATATTTTTTAAACAAATATTACTTATTTTTATTAAGTTGCTATCTAAAAACTGCTTTCATTGATTTCAATTATATTTAATTAATAATTACCTCATATTTTATTTTAATAATTTATCCACTAAATGCAACTTAATTTATAATATTTTGTATTATATCTTGTAAATATTAATATATAAAATTATGAGATAATAATTAAGCAATAGCAATGAAAATAATAGTAGTTTGTCTTCTGCAAGTTCAGACCAAGAAATAGAATATTAAGGAGGTAATTTTTACATTACTATAAATTTCAAGCAATTCTATGATATACATTTTCCATAATAAAAATGATCATAAGATGTTTAATTGTTATTTAGGAGTGAAAATAAAGTGATTTAAGTTGTCTAATTTAGCTGCGATAGCCATTCTTTTATCTGCAGATTTGGGAATCGGATATTTTACACTCCCTTATTTATTCTCAATTGATTCAGTAACATGTAAGATAAAATTTTAATAATTATTAATATAGCGTCACTACTCTTAGTATTTAATTGTGCAAGTGGCTTAATTTCATGTTACTTTTTCATTTATACATGCCAAATCACAAAACTTTAGTAAGTTAAACTTTTTACTTAAAATGCTGAATTCGATATTTTGTGTTTTTTTGGCGTCATAGAAATAGACAAGGTGAAAAATTCAAATTTCCATAATCAAGATGTAATAAATCCATCAAACATCTATAAATTTAGGTCAATTTAAGAGTTTTTCTATTTATTTGGTGGTGGGAGAGCAGGAATCATGCTAGTCTGCGTTACGATGATTATATATTACAGTTTTATTACAATGTTTTTTATGAGTAAGCAATTATCCTAAACATTATTTATTTTTTATAGATTAATCAAACTTATGTTTGGAGTTCTTGATTGAGCTGCTCTTCTTCTACAACAAAGACTAGAAGGAAGGGCATTATGATTTTAAAGATTAACAGAATGAATAATATTAATTTTTTATTATATTCATTTATTTAAATGTAAATGAGATAGAGATGGTCAGTGATATAATGATTACTGTAATTCTAGCAATTTGTGTGTTTCCAGTATGCCTACTTAAGCAATTTCATAGAATCAGAGTAATTATCTTTATAAATTAAATTTTTTCTTCAGATTATTGGTTTCTTCATTTGTGTATGCAATTTCAAATTATTTATATAAAGCAAATTCTCATAATCTATTTATAATCTTGTTATTAAGAATTTCTTGGTGCTAATTGCAGTAACAATATACATGTTCACAAACTTAGAGAGCATCCACCGCTATGAAAACAATTTAAAAGACAACAATTTCCTCCACAAAACCAGTATCCTGAATTCCGTGCCTGAGTTTTGTTTTACCTTTCACTTCCAGATTTTCTTTTTGATTGTGAATTCCTACACGAGTACGAAGAAACGAATATACAATGGCAAAATAATATCATGGGTCACTAATGTGTTTATACTATGTTATTGCTTGATTTATTCGTATCTGTGCTTGTACTAGAGTATTGTCTTCTCTGATTTCAGAGAGACCACGAAACATGATAGCTATCCATCAAACTAAAATTAATTAAAAATTTTTATAACCAATGTATTTCTGTTACGTATTGGATTTATCATAAAATTTATGAATAAGTTAATCTCATATTTTTAAGGTTTACACCTAGTGAGAAATAAATACTTTGTAAACTGTACAATTGTGCTTGTAACAACAATGCAAATCCCCTTTAAATTTTTCGTAGCAAAAGAATTTCTTTTTATAATGTATGACGAACTTAAAAATCAAGGTCTCTCTGAGAAAGTTATAAGAATCCAAAGAAAATACTATGCACATTCCCATTTTTCACAATAATCAGTGAGGTAAATCAGCAGCTAGGAAGCTATGATTGAACGAGAACCTTATCTACTACTTTCAAACAAAGAATACTACATTTTGACTAGTTCTTTGTTTTTGATAATAACTGTAATAATTGGGTTTCTGAAATCTGAACTGCACAGCAGAGATGACGATTTAAGTTCTGGATAGATTATTATTTATATGACTAATGTATGCTCTGCTATTGTGCAACCTATCGTGGTATACACATGCAGTGGATACTTTTACTATTAAGCTTGTGCTAAATTTGAGATTAAGTAAGACTTTTATTACTATTTTAGGTTAAAAGATTAATTTTATAAAAGATGGCAAGAGCTTTTATCAATCCTTATTACCCCCATGATTTTAATCAAATCAATTTTTAGAACATGGAAAGCGAAGTTTGCTCTTGGATTTGCATATTTTGGAATATTTTTGGCAATGTTTTATGCTTTTATAGTAATATTTAACATATCAGTTGGCTTAGATTTAAATACTCCCTGATGGACACTTTGTAACTTAGAAAATTAAAAGCACAATCAAAACTCATCGAATTATTATTTAAAAAAATAATATCAAAATAACTTATATATAAATATTTAAAAAATAGTCTTAATAAATTGATTAATTTATCAATTCCCTCTTAGTTTTTATAAATTAATGCTATTGTTTAAGATAAATATTAAAGATATATGGATATATTAAATTAATATATTATTATAAAGTATATATCTTATCACTTTATAATGTTCATAAATCTATAATTAAATTAATTTATTATAAAACATGAACAAAGAGGAAACGATACACTTTATAGATGTTAATAGAGTGAATAAAAGTACAACTCTCCTCAATAGATTCAATGACGCATAGTATTAGCATAATTTGTATAATAAGAAATAATTAAAATTTAATTTATGTTTTAAAAAATTACCATATAATTATTTAGTCAAAGGAAACTTAATCAATTATGCCAAGCAACGATAGTAACATTCCAAAAATTAAATTTAAAATTTCAGTTATTTGATTTTATTAATAGAATTCTATCATATTTTTAATATACATTCCAAGAAATTTAAGAGGAGAGAATTTGAACGGGACTATGACTATTGAGAACAGTACAACTGTTGCAAAATACAAAACTTCAAGTTAAATTTAAATTATTATTATTATACTATAATATACAAGTAGGATGTCAACTGGGTCAGAGGAAGAATCTACGAATCAAGAGATAGTTTACTATAAAGACAGTAATATTTTCAAACTAATTAATTTTCCCTTGTAGGCAATATAATCTTTAATTAATCAGATATATAATTTAAATGATTTTATATTTGTAGTCAATTTTTGAGTAATATGGGGGGAGGATTTATCTATTAATTATTGTCATTGAAAATACAATTTGATTTTTTCTCAATATGGTAATGAAAGACATTATGACAACTCCAGTGATTGTATTTATATTAGCAGCAATCGCAGCCGATGCAAACTACTTTAATCTCCCTTACCCATTTATGTTAAATCCTTTAGTGGGTAATAACCTTAACAATTTTGTGTTTCGTAATTTATTCATATATTTTTTTAGCGACTTTTGTTTGCATTATTTTTGCCTCTCTGTCCTGCTTCACAAGTTATTTATTGCAATAAGTAAGCAATATACTCAAGTTAGGGTAAGTAAAGGCACCATTATATTTGTTTAATTGTATCTGTCAATTCTTGTAAAATTTGATCAACATAAAATTTAAATTACACTGATAGGACTATTGAAGAAATAGCATTTTATTGTGGAAATAAAACAACTTTCTATTTTGTTTGCATTTGCTTGGCATTGAATTTTTCTCTAGATTCTGCAAATTATTTATGTAAGTACTCAACATAAAACTTATCATTATTTATTATGTCATATTTAATCAAATTATTAATGTACTATTGAAATATAGATCAGATAAATTTGATTGTTTTCAATCTTTTTGAAGTAGAGTTCAACAGTGTTATGTCATATGTAATTTAGATCATAGTATTTTTACTGTTTGCACCAAGCATTTTTGTTCAGAAATTTCAACAATTAAAGGTATTATCTTTATAATTTTTACTTTTATTAAGCCTTTTGGAATCAGTTTATTTGTTGCAAATGGGCTTCTGATCTTAATTTTAAATAATTGATTATAATTTAAAATACAAAACACTAAATAATACTAAAGATCTTATTACTTAGCATAATTACATTGATTAAAGGAGAAACATTTAAGAACTGTGATAATATAGATTAATCCATATTTACTCAGACAAGCATAATTATTATATATTCTTTTTATTAAATTACAAAAAAATAAAGCATATTGAACTACATACAAAACTACCCAGTATTCTTTCAAAATCAAACGTTTTACTTAATTGGATACTAATACATGGGTAAAAAGCAAAAATAACAAAAAGGTAAAATAAGTATTATTTCAACAATAATTATATAAATAAGTTTAAAATACAATATTAAATTATTTTATTCAACCTAGTTAATGATGCTATTTATCTACTTAACACTTAGTATATTTATGAATATGGCTTTTGATAACAATATTCATAACATTTGCATGCAGTAATCCACAGAATAGTGGATAAATATGATTGCTAGGTAAGGGGTTTTCGGGGTTGATTACAAAGTGCCTAATGTTTTAATTGTAATCTTGTTCTTTGCTTTATTTGCACTTGAGATGTTCTTCCTTTCGTTTATTTTCAGGGAATTTTAATATTATTAAATTTCATATTTTAATTAAAAAATAACTATAAATAGAAATAGAAATAAATGTAATTTTATTTTATATTAGAATTTCTATTGGTACTATATGATGAGATAAAAAACCAAAGTATTGAAAGGAAAATAAATTTAAAAAAGGAAAGATTAAACAATTAAAGAATTATATCAGATATGGGTATGATAAAAGTGAAAGATAATGTTTACTAAGAATTGAGAATTCCATATTTGCGATTGGATAAATCTCTCAGATTGAAAATATCGGCCTTTGGATATTTAATTACATGCCTATTTTGCCTAGCTATCATAAATAGCTAGTATAATTTTATTATGGGGATGTATAAATAATTATGATTCATAGGATTAAAATTACCAGTTTTGTTAATATTTAAGGATTTTGATTTTAAGAATTAAAATATGCACACATTTCATTTTTATTTTTCTCAGATTTATTTCCATTTAATTTTGCAACTGCAACAACTGATACAGACAAACTACAATAATTTAATAGTGGATAAAATTAATATCAAAGCTTAGGTTAAGGCTACTAAAATAGTATGGTATTGAAGATCTACTAGTTCATTGCAGTTCCCTATCAAATATTTGTGATGATTATTTTACCATGTCATTTATTTCATAAAACATGCTAGATCATATAATTAGAGTAAGTATACAAATTAAAATTAGAATATAAGCTATTATTTTTATTAATTTATAGCTTAATAACTTAAATAATAATTAAACATAAGGGATTTTTTACCCAAATTATAAGTTAAGTATAAATATTTACTTATTAACAATGAGAAACAAAATTGCTAATAAAATTTGTGCAAAATGCTCAAAAAGTATCATATTAGCCAAATAAAACTATTATTTTAATTAAATTTACTATCTCATTTAAATATTAATAAAAAAATAAGAAGCTTGGATACTTTTTAAGTGAGGGATTTTTAATCTGCAATTTAATTTTTTTTCTTCATATTTCTTATAACTATCAAACATAGCTAAAATGTACGTTTGCTATAGTTTCTATTAGGGAGATAATTAAAAATCGATTTCAAATTGCTCATTGATTCAATTAATTTATAACAAAAACGCAAATTAATATATAGATCAAAACTGAAATACATAAGTGTTGGATTAGCTTGGCTTGGAGTTCTATTTATTATAATATTTTTTCCCTTTTCTATTTATAATTATTTATGAATAAAAACAATTTAATTTAACATTTCGTATTTCAAAAATATTGCTATAAAATTACTGACATTAAAAAAAATAACTTTTTTATTTTTATATATTTAATATATTAAAAAAATGGTTAAAATAATTGATACTAAGTATGCTTAAGCATGTTTAGTTATTAAAATATTAATTAATTAAATAGGTTTATTTAATTTTTAAAAATAATTTACTGCTGCTAATTAAAGATTAAAATTTAATTTATACATTAAGTTATCATAAAATCAACATGGAGGCAAACAATAATTATATTTATGTATTGAATATTTATGATCAAACATATTTTAACATTTTATATTTTTTATTAATTATAATGTATAGTAAACAAGGAAAAATATTTATTTTAAATATTTATTAATGATTCTGTGCAAAATGAGATTAAATCTGATATATTAAGAGTATTCTGGATAATACGGTAACAAATTTATAGTTGAGTTAAAAACAGTTTTAATACAATTAAAAATATAAATTTTTAATCAGATCTTTTCTCAATGACACAAGTCAAAGCGCAGTAAACATTTTTTAATTACTAATTATTAGAATCATTTAAAATAAAAAAGCTCATAATTTAATTAAAATTTAAATAAAATTACATTGCAAAAACTAATTTAAATATATATGTAGGGTGAGAATATTGTATCTTACTATTTCCATTAAGATTTTACTAACTTTTTTTCATACTGTTATGAATCTTTAATTTATTTTATTATATTTCCTTAATATTACTATTATTTTTATTATTTAATGTTGTACTGAAATATATTTTTTATAATAAAATTTTAGATCAGTAAAATATTTTATAATGAACAAAATGAATTCTTTTACCTTATTTATTGCTTTTTATCTATTATCTTTAAATTACTATACATTATGATATTTAGCATTAATATATAAAAAAATAATTTTATGAATTAAAATGAATGAATCTTAAAAAATTTAATTTTTTTCAATTAAAAATATTATTTGAAATAATAAATGTAAAATTACTTTTAGTTACTTCCTCCCCTTTTAGAATATAATTTCGAATATGTCATTGACTATTGTAAGATTAACAAATATATAAAATAAAAAAAAATATACTAGTAATGAAATTTTTAAAGTTTAAAATATAAATGTAATACATTAAAATAGATAATTCTATTCAAGTAACAATAAATTATAGAAAAGTTAATTTATATTAATCTAAAAATAAATCAGTTAAATCAATTCTTATTATTCAATAAAATTTTGACATTTTTTGTCCAAGAACTCCATAGATAGATCAGGCTCATGCACAAAGTTAGGGTTTCTATTTTTATTTAATTAAATTTAAATTAATTATTAGTATACAACTTTATTTTTTAATTTAAAATTTTCAGCACTAAAAATGATAGAATTTATAACATGAAAAAAGAAAAAATGAAAAATTATAAAAATGAGATTTTTATAAATAAGCTCAAGCAGTTACTATTTAAGATAAGTTAATTGCCAAAATCTAAAACATATTAATCTGAAAGTATAAATTTTTATTTTTTATCACTATTTTCTAAAAAATAAAAATAATTATGGAAGAATTAATTTATTTTAGAAACTGCAAGTATAATAAGGTCTTATGAGAATTCCTAATTAATTGATTATTGAGATAGTTTTTATATAATAATTTTTTCTAAAGCACAAACACTTTCTAGTTATATAATATAAATATCATTTATTACAGAATTAAAATATTATTTGAATGCTAAATCTTTTTGTTAAATACTTTTTAATAATTAGATTTATATATTACCTAATATATTTAAATAAATTAGAATATATAAACATTCCTCAAAGTTGCTAAAGATGAAATGGCAAAGAATCATGTAGGAAACCCTGTCCATGCTTACTTTAAAGATTTAGTACTTAAATATATTACTTATTTGATTGAAAGAACTTACATTCATATAAAAAATTTCAATTAATAAAAAAAATTGTTATTTAAATAACTTATTAAACATAAATCATTTCTTTATATCATTAATTTAAGAAAGGGTTTTAATTGCCTCCAAATCAAAATTTAGTTTTTTTAAATAATCTTTTTATTTAAATATCAATTTATTTATTATAAATAATCGTATTTTATGATTATATTTAATAAAATAATCCTAATTTGACAATTTTAAATAAAGTATTTTATTAATATTTATTCTTTAAATTAAAATTGATTTGATAAATTATTATTGAAAAAATAAAGTATTGAGAAAAAATTGTGAATTAAAATAATTAAATCAACAACAACAAAAAAATCAGTTATCCAAACTTGTTTATCTTTCATTCATTTTATATAAATTCCAAAACTAGTTATATTTTACAAAAAAGAAACTTTTATCGTATTCCTTATTTTACTTACTGTAAATTAAAAAATATGTTAAAGATTTTAAAGCTAATGATAAATGTCAAATTAAATTAGGATACTATAAAATTTTATTTTAATAAAATCCAATTATTTTTGAAATATCTATATAATCATATGCATAAAGCGCATTATTTTTTATTCAGGAAAAACTTAAATGACTTTTAGATTCTATTAAAAGTTTTTATATAAAATTTGTATTCCTAAATCACTTAACAAGATTTTATAATGATTTCATTTATAATTCATTGTCAAGTTTTACAAAAATTAGCATGGAAAAACGAAAAAAATGTTATTAAAAATATTTATATAATTTTGAGGATTATCTCTTATATTAGTTCCTATTGAAGAATATTTTAATTTTTGCCTTTTATTTGGTTAGAAGGCTCTCTAAATAATAGCCCCAAAACCCGATAATAAGGTTTATAAGTGCTTCAATTTTTAGGGATTTTGTTAGGGTTTAATGTTAAATAATAGGGTTTAAGATTCAAATAAATTTAAATGTAAAATTTATGCTTATAAAATTTATTTTATAAATTCAAAATGCGATTTTGGGTAATTTAAAAGTGTTCTGAAGTTTATTTTACTAGAGCACTATTCTATTTAATCGATTATAAATTTGAACTTGATTTTAATTTTATTATTAATTCTTACTTAGCTAATTTGTTTTGGAACACTCTTATGTGTCAATAAATTCTATATTCTAAGTTTAGCATTCTTCTCGCCCTTGTAGATTAGTAATTATTGCAAGGCATATAGCTCTCTAATAGCTATAACTCTCCCTCATTTCTCTAAGGTAGATAACTAAACTTTAGGTTTGGAAATTTGTTTTGTTAATTATTTGCTAAAATTAAAGTAGATAAATCTTAGCGATGAGAAGAACGTTCCAACTACTAGAAAATTCAGCTAATATTTAATTCTCTATAAAAAAATACTATATTGTCAAGAAATATAACGCTTAAAACGTTCATTTTAATTAATTACAATTTAATTAATTTCCCCCAATTCAATGTATTTCTGCAATAATAAATGAAGCAATTTAATTTGAAATTTCAAAATTATTTATTGAATGATTGAGACTTCTTTCAGTGGTATTCTCGATAATGATCATAATGAAGAACTCAAAGAACCCATTCGTGATGAAAATAGAAAAAGTTAGTAAATTAAAATCAAAGTAAGATTTTAATTTAAATTTGTTTTTACATAAAATTTAACGAATAGTTAAAACCCTTGATATTTTAAGTAAATTATATTAAATTATATATAAACTAAATATTATATTTTTTTACATTAAAATCTTAAGATAAAAATATAATATCAGAGATATAAGAACATGAAATTATAAATTATTCATAAATTTATTAATGAAATGAAAAATTCAATATATTTATATTATATATTTTAGTTATTTACTTCCTTATAGATATACCAATTTTTACACCAATCCAAATATCGAGTATTTTTAAAACAAAATAAATCACTAAATAACACCTGATTTCGTAATTACCAGATTATTTTATTATATACAAATATGTAAAGCTTACTTAATAATATAACATAAATGTTGCAAAAGAATATCAAACATGAAATAGAAATATGTGTCAAGCGAAGATCAATATAAAATTATTTAGATTTAAGGTATTCTTACTGTGAAAAAACTATTAGGCTTAATAAGATTTTTTTATGCTTAAACTAATGTAAAATAAAAGTTGTTGGATTAGGAAAAAATATTGTTTTGTATTGATATAATAAAACTTCAAAGATAATTTGTGCTTTTGATTTTAAGTAAAACCTCTTATGAATTACTTACATTCATTTTTAAATATAAAGTTAAAATTTATAGTAAGAAAAATATTTATTTATATAGCTGAACTATTAAATTTATTCAATTAAATATAAGAATTTATCAATAAAAAGTATATAATGTTTTATATTTTTTTGTTTTAAGTGCTGAAATAGATTTATAAAATTAATCAATTTTGATTAAAACTTATTTTTTTAAATAAATATAGATAAATAGAAATTATCATAAATAATTGTAATTTCCAATTTCTAAAAAACTATTATCTTTTGATTTGAAAATTGTCTACTTTATTTTATAGAATTATAAATATTTCATAATTATCTACCTTTTATTTTATGTTAAAAAAAGTAATTAATTTGAAGCTAAACTAAATATATGATTAATTTTAAGGTCACATAATTCTAAATTTATTAAAAACGTTCTTAGAAACCATTTTAACTTTCCATTAAGATGAAGATAAATATAAAGAAACTTTAATTCAATTTTATACTTTCTTTTTTATCATTATATCATATAACATTAATTTATAATAATAATAATAATAATAATTAACTCGCATCGAGGGGTCAAGCCCCCCTGAGCATAATCATTAAAAAAGGACAAGTCCTTTTGAAGGTGTGGCTGAGCCAACTTCTACCTGATACAGCGATGTCCCTAGCAGGGCGCAAGTGCTGATTAGTTTTCACTACGGTTTCATCTTAACGCGACAGTCGTAAGCTACGTCTGAAGGATCTGAGTCCTCAAGCATTAAGTCGTCATCCATTATGTCTATGTCAGCATAAATCGAGTATTGATTAGGGTGCTGATCTCTGGTCAGATTCTGGTCAGAATTTAAAAGCTACTGGGCTGGACCTTAATTTGACGTCATAACTTAAGCTAGGTCAAGGTTAATGGGTACCTAGTTAATAGGAGCGTGAGGCTTGTAGTCTGCGTTAACTCCGACTCCGGGTTTGGAACGATAAGGAAGGTAAATCGTTTGGTGTCGTCGAGGTTAAGTGTCGTTTTCTTCTTCTGGATCCTCTTCTCCTAGGGTGACTGGGTCGGGCTTGTTTTGCTGTTGTTTTTGTGACTTCCATCTTTTGACTTGGGATTGGTACTTAACCAAGTTTTTCTCAACTAGAGGAAAGAAGAACTGGATGTTGTCACGGAGAGCTTCCATCTGGGAATTGAGGTATTACTAAACTAGCAGGCCAGCGAGACCACTAGTGGGTTGCCTCTTGAAACGGAGCTTGTTTGCAAGTAAGGTAATCCACTACCACGCAACTCTACGAATAGACTTTGGTTAGGTGTTAAAGTTCGTCATCTCGTATATTAAGTTGGATTTTAATTTAATAATACATTAATTTATTTATTATTTAATATATTTGGAATTGATTAATATTTTAGTTCTTTTTTTATTATTATTAATTAAATAAATATATAAATTAATAGAATTAATTTATTATTATCTTATTTTGTAATGATCCTCTTGTTGGAATTGCAGTAATCAAAAAAAAGTAAGAATTAATTATTCATGTCATATTCTATTAAGGATCACTAAGCTTTTGGCAGATATTCGCGAAAGAAAGGCTGCACTATTATATTTTAATATAAAGTTAAAAATCTAATATTTTAATAATATATAAAGGAATAAATTCAAACAACTAAAAAATGAACAAAATACCTAATATATAAAAAATTTGCTTATTTTATATAATCAATAAAAATTTCAGGATGACTTTTAATTTTATTTAAAAATTTACGTAATAACTTTGATCTTTGAGTTTTACTTTTTAGTAATTTTTATTCAAAACTCAAAACCACTTAGTTATATGTTTTTGTGATTTTATTTGTAGTTTATAATTGATGTTTAATTGGGGGAAAGTTATGAAATTAAATATTAATAAAATAGAGAATGCTATTTATGTTTAAAATATTAAGATTCACTAAATTAGCGAAGGTTTTGTACGAGTATTGATAAAGAAGTTGTAAATTCTATATTCTAAATCGATATAGTGTCATGTTTTATGCATAATTTCTTGTTTGAAATTTAGTGCTTTTTCTTGAGTTTGATTAAATCCTGCAAGAATAAAATTCTCTTTAACCAATTTTGATTTCCTCTGCAAATCGAATATTTTTAAGTATTGTGCACTTTTTCCGATTGATTAGAATTCTGTAATGATTTATCCCAAATTAACTGACATTGGCATATTTCTATTAACAATACTTATAGAGGAATATAACATTATATTCAAAACTGTAAACAGGTAGAAGAGAGTTATTTGTTTTACATTGCCGTTATATAGTTATACTTTAGACTAAATTTATGACTAAATTAATGAACTGTCATGAATTCTTACATTCAAATGAAGTACTATTAACCTTCAACATCTTTATAAATAAATGATAGTACAAGAAATATGATAATATAGAATCTACGACTAAAAAGTAACGCCTATGACACAGTGGACTTGAATAAACGTAGCTTTAAGAGAGCGTTGATAAGACAAAAATATGTGGGAGAGAAGGAAGAATAAAATTCTAATTACTGTTTTTTAAGAACAAAATCAATGAATATTTTCAATTATTTAAAGAAGTCTTAAATGGATCGAGCTTTTTTTAGCAAATGCAATTATACCGAGTTTATTCACATTGAGCCTGAATTAGTTTCATTTCCATTTGTTAGGCTTTTACCAGTTTTAAGTTTCTCTTCAATTTTAATGAACCAAAGCTTACTAGAAAGATACTTCTAGAGAATTAATGACCAGGTCTATCATAAGTTTGCCTTGTTTCTTTTAATCTTAAGGATAAATATAGAAGCGTTTCTTGTGAGCTTCTTCAATGATCTCTCTGAGATAACTCTCTTTTAAATTACCAAGGATACTAAAGAAAAAACTCCTTTCTTGAAGTTTGTTAGAGAATTGTTTTCTAGTTAGGAAGATAAACTACCAACACTTCAACTTTCAACGCATCCTCGTAGAGATTAGTTACTGAAATCTCTGGGCTGTTTGGTATTTATATAAACTTATTTTAATTTTTTTGAAGGCTTTCTTCTCGTCACAGAGTATAGTTTTTAAGAATGAAATTATAGTACCTACCATCGTTAGAAGGAATAAACCCACTACAATATTTGATTCATTATATGTCGCATTCTTATCATTTTGCGTGAGATATCGATAGAGATCTTCCTTGCTTCTAAATCATGAGATTATTTCTTGAGTCTCAATCCTATACTCATAGATTATATTTTTTTTCGTTCTCTTTTCCTTTTTTTGTTATTATTTTTGAAATTCAAATTATAATAATTAGAGTTTTGGATCCTACTGTTTCATGATTAACGAAATATACTCAAGATTAAATATTAAACATATCACTGTTTAAAACCAAAATGAAACAGTAAATTTTAGACGTGACGTAAACGTATCTGAAGTGAGTTGACGTGGCAAGTAGTGAGCAAGAAAAACTCTAAAAAACCACCTCGCCCCCTTTCCACTTCTCCCTGTACTGAGATGCTTACGAGATAAGAACCTAGCTTTTAACTAAGAGTATCCCAAGCAGAGCTCACAGAGATCTGCTTACTGTAAACAATAAAAGGGAGAACTGGAGAAAACTCTTATCAAGTCCCACCGCTGCTGAGATAGTAATCTCTGTCCTTTCGGTGTGGTAGTCTCATAAACCTGACCTGGTGTGGGAGGAAAATCATTATCGTTTGCTACTATGGTTCTCATCGTCTCACTTTTGAAGAATAAGCACCACCTTCATCTTGCTCCTCTTTTACCTAGGAAACTGAACTCACGTCAGGAGTTCATCTATCAGAGAAATTAGTGTGCAGTTAACTTGAAGACTCTAGTAACTGACAGATTCAAAACCCCAAAACCCCTTAGTGAGGTTTATAAGTGCTTTGATTTGTAGGGTATAGTTGGGGTCTTATTGGGGTTAGTAGACAAAATGCAGGTTTTATGTGAATTTAATGTATTTAATTCAAACAAATTTTATCTGCTTATCTTTGTGATACCTCTTGAATTAATCAGTCTGTAGTTGTTCTAGTATATCATCCAATGATTATCGTGGATATGCTGGAGCTTTTACGATGACCATCTCAACTATCTTCTTAATTTCATCACATATTTCATCTTGCTTAATATGTTTAGCAGCCATACTTATTGATTATTTCTCATGTTTTGTTCCAAAGTATGACATACTTTCGATATCGCACTCTAAGATAATTGCAGCTACCGCCCAAACATCCCATAATACAGAGCCATTAGTCCATTTCTCTCTTATAGGGAAGTATCCTGGAGTGCCTAAAACCTTAGCTAAAGTCACTATCTCTTGTCTTATTGCTCTGTTGAAATCTATGACTACTACTTCTAAAGGGCAGAGATTCAGCATTACATTTTTAGGCTTCAAATCTCTATGAAACATACCCTAGATCATGGAGCTCTTTCACACCCTTAGTCATATCTGTGAGTATCTCATTCAAATCATCAGGATATCTATTATGGTAGAGTTACTCTCTTAGAGTCATTTCAAATTTCTTGAGTCTCAAAGCGATAAAACCATGACCAAGTATAACTCCGTCAAGCTTAGCTAAGTTCTTGCATTATCTTTTCAAAGCCTCTCTCAGTACTAAGTATTCATTTGCAAACTCAATTTAATATTGGTCGTTCTTAATGAGATACTTGAATGGATATACCTTGTAAGCGAATTCTTAAAAAACTATAAGTTTTACCTTGTTAGGTAGGTCAAATTTCAAATAGTTTTCAATACAGCTGCTTATGTCGACTGCATTTAATGCAGGTATATACATTGCTCTCTCTTATAAGCATGCTATATACATACCATTTGCTGGTTGGTTCATTGACTCAAACCGCTTCTATCGCTTAAGTCTCTCCTACTGTTCCTATTGTGACTCAAGAGAGTTATTTTTTCTTTTAGCAGGTCCAAGCTTTTAAGTTTCCTCATCTTTAATCAGGAATTCGCTTAAATGATGCTTTTGCATATGTCTCTTTACTTTAGCTGAGTGAGTATAAGACTTCATGCAGGTAGTGCATTAATATCTACATCTACTTTATCATGCTTAAAGTATATCTTAGCTCTACCAGAGTGTTTCTCTTTGATGTGCCTCTTCAAGCTAGACTCAGCTGAGAAGGACTTTTTCGCTGTCTTCACATTAAAATTTTTTAATTTTTTCTATTCGTTGCTGTTATTTATCTTCCTCAACCAATTCAACTTATATTTAAACTCCTATCTCTGCACTCTCCTTCTTGTTTTAAACTTTAATTTTAAAGACCTCAGCAGCAAACTCTAGAGCTCTTAGCTCAACCTCCTAATAAATATAAATTACTTCTGGTTTCTTGGAGGAGCCAAAGTTGAGCAATGATTGACCTGTTCCAAGAGAAACTGCTTTACGATTTAAGTTAGCCGCCATGTTTAAATTCAAATTTAAATCTCTATTATTAAGCTCTAATAACCTTTCTGGTTATAGTCACTCTTTATAGGAGTTGATACGACAACAATTATGGTTGAATTTAAGGTGTTAGAGATCATATTTATAG